>RJWK010034309.1:0-22725 GCA_004363435.1 Platanista minor | reverse complement strand
TTCTTTTGCCCTACCCAGGTACGTGGGGAGTTTCTTGCCTTTTGGGAGGTCTGAGGTCTTCTGCCAGCATTCAGTATGTGTTCTGTTGGAGTTGTTCCACATGTAGATGTATTTGTGGGGAGGAAGGCGGTCTCCACATTTTACTCTTCTGCCATCTTGAAGCTCCTCCTCATATTTCAACTCTTTAGTTAAATTTATTCATAAGTATTTCACTGATTTTAATGCTATTGTAAATGCAGTTACTTTCTTAATTTCTTTTTCAAATAGTTGATTGTTAGTATACAGAAACAGCAAGTTTTTGTATGTTGATTTTACATCCTGCAACTTTACTGAATTTTTTAATTAGTTCTAATAGTTTTTTGGTGGAGTCTACAGTGTTTTCTATACATATTATCATGACATTTGCAAAAAGAGACAATTTTACTTCTTCCTTTCTGATCTGGATATCTTTTATTTCTCTTTTTTGCCTAACTGTTCTGGTTAAGACTTCTAGTACTATGTTGAATACAAATGGTGAGAGTAGACATTATTGCTTATTCCTGATCTTACAGGAAAACTTTTAGCGTCTCACCACTCAGTATGATGTTAGTGATTGTCTTGTCATATGGCCTTTACTATGTTGAGGTACATTCTTTCGATACATAATTTATTTAGATTTTTTTGTAATGAAGGCATGCTATATTTTGTCAGATGCTTTTTCTGCATCTATTGTGATAATTGTATGATTTTTATCCAGTGTCGTATATCACATTGATTGACTTGCCTCTGGGAACTGTTCTTGCATTTCAGGGATAAATCCCACTTGATCATGGTGTATGGTCCTTTTAACATGCTGTTGAATTTGGATTGCTAGAATTTTGTTTGGGATATTTGCATCTATGTTCATCTGGCATATTGGCCTACAATTTTCTTTTCTTATAGTACTCTTGTCTGGCTTTGATATCAGGGTATGCTGTCCTCATAAAATTTGGAAATATTCCCTTCTCTTCAATATTTTGGAAGAGTATGAGGAGGTTTGGTATTAATTCTTCTTTAAATGTTGGCTGAAATCCACCCGTGAAGCCATCTGTTCCTGGACTTTTCTTTATGGTAAAGTTTTTATTTACTGCTTCAATCTCCTTATTTGTTATTGGTCTATTGAGAGTTTCTGTTTCTTCATGATTCAGTCTTTGTAGGTTGTATCTTTCTAGAAATTTGTCTTTCTTCTAGGTTATCCAGTTTGTTGACAAATAATTACTGACAATAGTCACTTATGATCCTTTGTATTTCTGTGGCATCAGCTGTAAGTCTCTGCTTTTGTTTATAATTTTATTTATTTGAGTATTTTTTTTTCTTAGTCTAGCTACAGGTTTGTCAATGTAGTTTATCTTTTTAAAACACTAACTCTTCGTTCTGTTGATCTTTTCTATTGCTTTCTTAGTCTCCATTTTATTTATTCTACTCCAGTCTTTATTATTTCATTTATTTTGCTAACTTTGAGTCTAGTTTCTTCTTTTTTGTTGTCATTGTTACTTGAGGTGTAAATAGGTTGTTTATTTGAGAGCTTTCTTTTTTTCCTAATGGAGGCATTTATCACCATAAACTACCCTCTTAGAAGTGTTTGTGCTGCATCCCATAAGGTTTGGCATGTTGTATTTCCATTTTCATTTGTCTCAAGTATTTTTTGATTTCCATTTTGATTTTTCTTGGACCCTTTGGTTGCTTAGGAGTAATTATTTAATTTTCACGTATTTATGAATTTTCCAATTTTCTTTCTGTTATTGGTTTCTAGTTTCATACCATTGTGGTCGGAAGAAATACTTGGCATGATTTCAATCTTCTTAAATTTGTTAAGACTTGTTTTGTGGTCAACATATGATCTATCCTGGAGAATGCTCCATGAGTACTTGAGAAGAATGTGTAGTGGTGTTACTGTCAAATGGAATGTTCTGTGTGTGTCAGATTCGTTTCATCTGTCGTGTTATCTGATTCCACTGTTTCCTTACTCATTTTCTGTCATGATGAGATATCCATTATAGAAAGTGAAGTATTAAAGTACCCTACTATTATTGTATTGCTGTCTATTTCTCCCTTCAGTTCTATCAATATTTAATATATTTAGGTACTATGATGTTGAGTACATGTATATTTATAATTGTTATATCCTCTTAATGAATTGACTCCTTTTGGATTACATAGTGACCTTTTTTCTCTCATGTGACTGTCTTTGACTTAAAGTTTATTTTGTCTGGGGTAAGTATAGCCATTCCTGCTCTCTTTTGGTTATTTGCATGGAGTATCTTTTTCCATCCCCTCACTTTCAGCCTATGTGTGTCCTTAAAACTAAAGTGAATCTCTTGTAGGCAGTATACTATTGGATCTTCTTTGTTTTAATCCATTATAACTTTGGAGAATTTAATCCATTTAATTTTAAAGTAATTATTGATATGTAGGGATTTACTCTTGCAATTTTGTTCACTGTTTTTCTGTTTTGTAGTTCCTTTATACTTTTATTCCTTTCTGTTTTCTTCCTTTGTGTTTTAATGATTTTTTTTGTATAGGTATGCTTTGATTCCTTTCTCCTAATCTTTTAGCTGGTTAGAAGTTATTTTTTTGTGGTTGCCATAAGGTTTGTGTAAAACCTCTTATAGTTATAACAGTCTATTTTAAGCTGATAATTACTTAACTTCAGTTGCATCAAAATTTAACATTTTACTTTTCCTCATTGAAATATTATACATTTACCTACCAACCTATTTTATGTTATTAATGTCAAAGTTTACATCTTTCTATATTTTGTTTCTATCAACAAATAGTATAGTATTCTATAGTAGCTATAGTTATTTTTAATACTTCCCTCTTTTTACTTTATAGTAGAGTTTACAGTGATTTACATACCACCATTAAAGTATTCAAAAGTTTGATATAACTTTACCAGTGAATTTTACACTTTCATGTGTTTTCATCTTACTCAATAGTGTCCTTTTGTTTCAACTTAAAGAACTCTCTTTAGCGTTTCTTGTAAAGCAAGTCAAATGGTGATGAACTCTCTCAGCTTTTGTTTTTCTGTGAAAGTCTTTGTCTCTCCTTCATTTGTGAAGGACAACTTTGCCTTGTATAGTATTCTTGGTTGGCAGGGTTTTTTTTTTCTTCTTTCAGCACTTTGAATATACCATCCCACTCTCTCCCCAGCTACAAAACTTCTGCTGAGAAATCCGACTGACAGCCTTATGAGTGCTTCCTTGTATGTGAAATTGCCTTTCTTTTGTTGTTCCCAAAATTCTCTCTTTGTCTTTGACTTTTGAGAATTTGATTATAATGTGTCTCAGTGTAACCTTCTTTAGGTTGAATCTGTTTAAGGACCTTGAGCTTTGTGAACCTAGATGTCTATATCCCTCCTACAATTTGGTAAGTTTGCAGCCATTATTTCTGTAAATAAACTTTCTGCCCCTTTCTCTCTCTCCTCACCTTCTCAGACTTCCATAATGTGTAAATTATTTGCCTTGTTGGTACCCTATAAATCACATAGGCTTTCTTCACTCTTAAGCATTCTTTTTGCTCTTTTTCTCCTGGGACTGCATAATTTCAAACGAGCTACCTATGAGTTCTTGAGCTTATAGATCTTTTCTTCTGCTTGACTGAGTCTGTTGTTGAAGCCCTCTACTGAATTTTTAATTTAATTCATTGTATTCTTCAGCTCCAGGATTTCTGTTTTGTTCTTTTTTATGATTTCTATTTTTTGTTGAACTTATTGTTTTGTTCATGTATTGTCTTTCTGATTCATTGAGTTGTCCATCTGTGCTCTCTTGTAGTTTGCTGAGCTTCTTTAAACAAATTATTTTGAATTTTTTGTCAGGCAATTCATAGATCTCCATTTATTTGGGCTCAGTTGCTGGGAAATTGTGTTCTTTTGGTGCTGGCATGCTTCCCTGATTTTTCATGTTCTTTGAAGTTTTAAGTTGCTCTCTTTGTATATAAAGAAGTTGTTACCTCCTCAAACCTTGACTGGCTCCAGAAGAAAAAGGCCTTTACCAGTCAGCCCAACTAGAAATTCTAGGCATCTCACAGATGTTTTTATGGATGTACCCACTCTACTCCTTTTGTTTGGGGAAGCTTTAGGTTTGTATGCCTTCTCTCAATTCCATAAGTCAGGCCAGATGCTGAGAGCCTCCTGTTTATTTTCTTAGGTCATTACCCTAAAGTGTTCGGGGTTATGTGCCTTTTCCCAATCCAGCAGAATCAAACCAGCTATCTACATGTGCTTATGTGTGATCTGCAGAGGCTTGCCTATCTACAGGGGTGCATTCAGGCTGCTGGTTCCTGGAGGAAGTACCACGTGGAGAGCTGGGGACATGTGTGGGCTATTTGGGGGATCTACAGGTTAAGTATTCTATGAGGTTCATGAGTGAGCCTCTTGCTTCAGTCTACAAGGTGGTTGATAGAAACTGCATCCATTTTTTGAGTTCCCAAAACCTGGTTGCTGTGAGCTTTGCACATTTTCCATGATCCTAGCTGGCTCAAACTATGTACAAGTATGTTCTGTAAACTAAAATCTATACCACTAATCTAAATATATATCTTCACGCCAGTATAACAGGGTCTTGATTACTGTACATTTATATTATATATCTTAGATAATTTGAGTTCTTTGCTGTTTTTCATGATGATTTTGGCTATTTTAGCTTTTTCCTTTTTTTTTTTTTGCATTTCAATATGGATGTTAGATTCATAAGAGCCATCACAACCTGTTTAGGTTGCTCTCCAATGCTTTCAAATAGCATTTTTAGAATAAATTTTAACTGAGTGTTTATAATTATTGTGTGCAGGAAATTAATCGAATAAAAGTTACTCTGTAATTACCAGAAACAGAAACTACTCCTCTCAATTTTGGTCTTTTATTTATATTTTTTTTGTCTAGGGCTCTGTCACTGTCCAAGCTTTAACCACCCACCCTACAGCAACCCAACAAATAATCCAACAAACAAATTATTTGTTTCCTTTCAAAAGCATTGTCCCACTTCAGAACTCCTGTTTAATATAGAAACATAAGCAGAACCCAGCCCAATTTTACTGTTCATTTTAGAACTGCACAAGGTACTGAGACCTAACCATTTTTTCCAGCCTCCAAATATCCTTTTCCTGAATCAGTACCCTTTCCATTATGCCTTACAATCACTCTTGTCCAAGTTATAAAAATAATCATTAAGAGCAATTCAGTTTGATATGACTACTTAAACTATCATCTCCTCATGCTTAGCAAATTTTGGTCACCAAAAATAATAGTAACATTTATATTCCCAATTACTATATTATTTCCTGAACCATACAATCCACTCAGAAATTGAGTCTACAATTTTCTCAATTCTTCTTAACACTCCCTCTTTTCCTTTATTTTTCTTGCTCTGTAAATGTGACACATGCTATTTTATTTTCAAGTGTAATCTGGCTGCTCTACCCCAATATCTGCCTCTTTATATGAGTAACTCTTTCTTAAATTACTTTGCATAGAGCTCTTTTTGTTCCACTCTGTATTTGGCCTTCAACCTAAGTACAGTCTCTGCAAGTATTTAGTCTCAATATAAGTACTCATTCTTCAATCTAATTACTCTCTCCTCTAGGCTTGTTTCACTCTTGGGAGGACAATTCTGAGACGTAATTTCTAATTTTCCTTTCCACTTCTACATTGGGAAAACAGGTGCATCTTTGGCTACACCAGTGACTCTCAAACTAGTTTAAATTCAGATTCTCAGGTTTACCCCTGAAATTCAATAACTCTGACATGAAGTCAGTAAGTCTGAAGTCCTGCGATTTTTTAGGCAGGGAGGAGTGTGTCATTTTTATCCTAGAACACCAACTCAAACGAGAAACATTTAGTACAGACTAGACCTTTAGTTACTACTTATTAAATTAAATGATATTAAATAATTGTGGTCCATGATTTAGAAAATATACTTTCTTTGTTCCAATCATCAGCAAGGGCTGTCAATTCTACTTCTAAAATGTGTTGAACTCCATTTTGGATTTCAACAACATTAGCTAAAGCCATGAGTATCTTCTACCTGGACTAAGTAATCTCCTAACTGTTCTCCTTACCCATGCTTTTCAATAACTAGAGGAATATTTTCAAGTAAGTAAATCAGCTGTTACCCACATGTTTAAAGCACTCTAATGCTTCCAAGCAATGATTTGTATGTTTCCTATATTCCTGATCTCACCTCTTATCAATTCCCCCCCACACCTCAATGTGCTCCAGTCACACTGGGCTTCAAAGGATTCCTCAACACATTCACTCCTACCACAAGACATTTGCACTTGCTGCTCCCAGAGTCTGGAACAGACTGATCTCTGCATCATTAATCCCACTTATCATTCAGGTCTCAATTCAAACTTTACTCCCCAGAAAAGCTGTTCACCCAGACTAAGGAAGCTGCCCCCAATCCCACATCTCCACTATGTGGTCATCTATAGCAATTTTTCCTTAAAACTTATTAGAACTTAAAAATGCATTTGTTTATTTGTTTATTTACTTATTTTCCATATCCCCTCAATAGAGTACAAGCTACATGAAAGCATCAGCCTTGTCTGTTTTCTTCATCACTGAAGTCCCGGAGCCTGGAACAATTCCTGTCACAGAGTAGGCACTCAAAAAAAGTTTGCTCAATAAATAAACAGACTGAAGCAAAATAAGGGGGGAGAGAGAGAGAAAGAGAGACAGAGATCAGAGTTTATCAAAATAAAAATGTTCTTAAACCATAGCAGAGTAAGCAAGGAAAATAATATTATCTATTTTTGTCTTGTAATTCATGCCCACTCAACCAACCTATGAAATTAGGCCTATTTGCAAATATGACCAGGTAAGCATTGCATCTGTGCTGTCGTGCCATGTTTTCTAATAATGAAAAAAGAAAAAAATACCACAGTTTATAAACACTGACTGCACAAAATATGAAGAAAGTACAGTGATGAGAGAAAAGGATAAGATTTCAGATATGGATAGAACTGAGTTTGAATAAAACATTCTTGAGGTTATACTAATAAGTTTAAAGGCTCTTGTGTCCACATTAAATTAAATGTAATTCTTTTTTTTTTAATTTCACAAGGTGGCTAGGGGAATTAGATGGGACAAGGTAATTTGAGAACACACACGAGAACCTGGCACACAGTAGGACTAACAAATGATAGTTGCTTTCCCCCCTTACTCAGTCCTATTGTACACTAAGTAATATTCTGAGTGAAAGAGTTCCTCCTCTGTTCACAACACATAATTTAATCCACTTAATTTATTAGAGCATGACTTCAACCATGAGAAAGATATAATCAAAGATGCCCATCCTATCTAGGAAGCAGTGTGACTTAGTGAAAATAATCAAATTTAAAGAGTACATTTGAATATTCAAGTTTCTTTATTCATTCTTATTCTTAATATCTGACCACACCTACAGACCATGTGGCTCTAGGTTATCAAAATTTATCATTCCAACCACCTGTAATTGAAACAAGTGGAAATTTATTAATAGTTTTGCTGTTAACTAAAGACAATCTATAAACAGTAATACCATGCAGGCATCAGGTAATATAGGTTCCAATTTATCATGGCTTCAGCACACTAGCAATGCCTTACGTCCTACAGCCTTCTTCTTATCAATTCTGTACAAATAAAAGTGACGCAGCAAGAAAAAAGAGTTCGTTACCACTGCAGAAGCAACAACTTTAAAAATTTTTCTTCCATCATATCTTAGTCCTGCTTGCACTATGTAAATAAAATCAAAGAGTATGTGCTCTTCTGTGTGTGGTATGATTTCCTCAGCATAATGCCTATGAGATTGTTGCATGATTTTTTTCTTTTCCATTGCTGAGTACTATTCCATGTTGTGAATACATTATGAGGTATTTTTCAGTTTTCCTGTTGATGGTCATGTTTCCACTTTGGGGTTATTATTAATAACATTGCTATGTATATTCTTGTAAAAGTCTTTTGGACATTTTTTTTCCTCTCTCTTGATTAACACCTAGGAACAGAATTGCTAAGGCCAAGAGAAAGTGTATGCTTAACTTTATTTTTTAAAAACTGCCAAATATTTATCCCAAGTGGCTGTACAATTTAATACTCCTAGCAACAGGGAGGAGAGTTTTCCTTACTCTTCAATATTGCAAGTTTTTTAAATTTAGACATTTTGGTGGGTATGTAGAGATATTTCTTTGTGATTTTAATTCACGTATCCTGGATGACAAAATATTGAGCACATTTTTTGATGAGATTAATGGTGTTTATAGATCATCCTTTGTGAAATGTGAAGTCTTTAACACTTTTTTTTTTTTTTTTTTTTTGGTAATTGGGACGATTGTGTTTTTGGTATTGAATCATAGGAGTTATTTCCTTCTGGAAGTTTTATAGTTTTAACCTTTATGTTTTGGTTTCAAATAAATCTTTATTTCATGTGAGATAGGGTTTGAAGTTTACATCCTTTTCCTTATGGCCATCTAGTTGTTACTGCATCAATTGTTGATATTTTCCCCATTGAATTGCTTTCAACTCTTCATTTAAAATCAGTTAACCAGGGGCTTCCCTGGTGGCGCAGTGGTTGGGAGTCCGCCTGCTTTTGCAGGGGACGTGCGTTCGTGCCCTGGTCAGGGAGGATCCCATATGCCGTGGAGCGGCTGGGCTCATGGGCCATGGCCGCTGAGCCTGTGTGTCCAGAGCCTGTGCTCCGCAACGCGAGAGGCCACAGCAGTGAGAGGCCCGCGTACCTCAAAAAAAAAAAAAAAAATCAGTTAACCATATAAATGGTCATCTATTTCTTTCCATTAAATGCTACATTAAATGGATTTTTTAAAATTCTGTTTTCCAAGTTATTGTTACCAGTACACAGAAATACATTTTTTATAATAACCTCATATCTATAAAACTTGCTAAATTTATTTTTCAGGACTTGTAGTTGTTTTGTATTCCTTCAGGATTTTCTACAAAAAAATATGTCATTTATGAATAGAGATAGTTTTCCTTTTTCCTTGTTAATAATTTGGCCTTTTTATCTTGCCTTATTGTAATGGTTAGGCCTCCAGTACAATGTTGAATAGGAATGGTGAAAGCCTCTTGCCTTGAAAGTATCTCTGGGAGAAAGTGTTCAGTATTTCACTGTTAAGTATAAAGAATAGTTTTTATTTGTTTGTTTTATGTCTAGATGTCCTTTACTAGACTGAGAAAGTTTTCTGGTATTTCTAGATTACTTAGAGTTTTCATCAAAATAGGCATTGAATTTTGTTAAATACCCTTTTTACATCTAGTATAATGATCATATTTTTTTCTGCCTCTTTTGTTAATACAGTATGTTACACTGACTAATTTCCAAATGATAAATCAGTCTGGTGTTCCCAAGATAAGTTTCCCTTGGCCATGATAGGTTACTGAATGCAAGTTGTTAACATTCTACTATGGATCTTTCCATCTGTATTTATAAGAAGTATTTTTCTATAAAAACACTTCTTTTTTAATGTATTTTTAAGGTTTTGGTATGACAGCTATGATGGCCTTAAAAAACAAGTTGAGACTTTTTCATTCCTACTATATTTCTGAAAGAACATTTGTAATATTGCTGTTTTTGATTCCTCACATGTTGTATAGAATTGCCCAGTGAAGACATTTACACCTGACGCTTTCTTTATGTCATGGTTTTTGATAAATAATTTCTCTAATTCATACTTTCTATTTTATCTTGTATAAATTCTGGTGAGTTTTGTTTTTCCAGAAATATAAGCACTTCGCTGAAGTTGACCAAGTTTTTATCTTTTAAAGTTGGTAGGATCTCTAAAGTAACTCCCTCTTTCATTCCTAACGTTGGCAACTCTGATGTTTCCCTTTCATTCCTAATCACTTTGTGAGGGATTTTTATTGATTTTTTATTTTTTCAGTGAACTAAATTTGGGTTTTATTAATTTTCTTTATCGTTGTGTGTTTTTATTTCATTGATTTCTGCTCTTATATTTATTGCATTTTCTTATCTTTACTTACCTGGGCCTAATGTTTTCCATTAACTTAGATGGAAAATTATATCATTGCTTGTTTAAGCACTTCTTATTTTCTAATATAAGCATTTAAAGTTATAAATTTTACTCAGCACAAATTAGGCTGTATTCCATAAATTTTTACATTTTCCTTATCATTTACATCAATGTCTTTTAATTTTCCTTGTGATTTTTTATATTTAAACTTTAAGTTATTTATGAGTGTGTTGTTAATTTTAAATATTTAGGTGTTTCATATGCATTATTGTTTTAATGTATCTTATTGTTATTGATTTCTAACTTAATTATTTTGTGTTTTGGTAATATATTCCATATGCTCTCAATACTTTTACATGTATTAAAACTTATTTTATGGTCCTTTACATGGACTATTTTTGTGAAGTTTTTGTGTGAACTTGAAAAGAATGTGTGTTCTGCTTTCTTTGACTGTAGTGATCTATAAACATCAATTAGGTCAAGCTGTTTAATAGGATTATTAAGATTTTCTATATTCTTAGTTAATATTTGACTAATTGCTCTGTCAATTATGTAGGGACCAACTGTTCTATCAGTTACTCATGGAATAACTATTTCTATAGATTTATCTATTTTTATAGCTTTATCTATTTTTTCCTTTTAATTCTGTACATTTTTGCTCCAGGTTTTTAAAACTGTTACTAGGTACGTAAATATTTATTGATTGTAATAGGTCTTCTTGATTAAATATTCCACTTATTATTATAAAATATAACTCTTTAAAAGTATTTCTTGTCTTGAATTCTATTGTGTTTGATTTGAATATATCTACTCTAGGCTACTTATGGGATTTTTTTGCATAATATTTTTTCTGTTCTTTTAATTTCAGCCTATTTCTTTTTATTAAATGTGTATCTTTTGCAAATACCATATGGTTGTGTTTTTGCTATCAATCTAGTCTGATAATCTCTCCCTTTTATCTGACTGTTTGGTCCAGGGTTTTTCTATAAACAGCTAGATAGTAAATATTTCATGTTCCACATTTCATATAATCTCTATATCATAATTATTCAATTCTGCCATTTTATCACAAAGCAATCTAGGCAATATGTAAATTAACGAGTATAGCTGTGTTCCAGTAAAACTTTAGTTAAGAATACTGAAATTTTAAAGTTTAAATTTTATATAATTTTCTTCTATCACAAAATATTATTATCTTTTGATATTTTTTGAACATTCAAAACTTTTAAATCCATTATTAACTCATGAGTCATATAAAAATAGGCCAGATTTGGCCCATGGGCAACCCCTGATTTAGTCAATTTACATTTAAGATAATTAACAATAAGTTTCAATTTATTTGTTTTCTTTTTGTCCTGTGTGTTCATCTGATCCTAATTTTAGCTTTCTTTTATGTTAATACAATATTTTCAGTTTTTAATTTCAACATATCTATTGGCTTTTTAGCTACATGCATCATTAACTTATTACAATCAATTTAATGTAGCTTCACTTCACATAGAATGTAAGAATCTTGGTTCCACTGACCCCATGTTATGTGCTGCTATGAATACACATACATATATGTATATACATATGTTATAAACTCACAACTTCTGCTTTAAATATGCCTTTCAAATAACTAAGAAAAAATATTTTTCTTATTTATCCACACAGTTCTTTGTTACTTCTAGTAAAGAAAAAATTCCATGTGGTACCATTACTCTTCATCTTGAAACTTTAGCATTTCTCACAGTGAAAATCTGCTGGCAACAAAGTCTCTCAAATGTTTAAATTTGAAAACGTCTTTATGTCATTCTCATTTGTGAAGGATATTTTCACTGAATATAAAATTATTGGTTTATAATTTGTTTTCTTTCAGCACTTTAAAAAATGCCATCTATTTTCTTCTGACCCCCATTGTTTCTGAGGGAGAGTAACTATCATTTCAATCACTGTTTCCCATCCATAACACGACATTGTTCTTGGCACCTTTCAAGATTTTCTCTTCATTGTTGGTTTTCAGCAGTTTGACTACTAAGTGCATAGGTGGGATTTGTTTTGATTTTTCCTGCTTTCGTTTTGCTGAGCTTTTTGGCATTGTATGTTTTTACCATATTTGGTCATTTTTTAAATTATTATTTCTTCAAATACTTTTCTGTCCCACTCTCTATCTCCTCCTCCACAATTTTAATTGTATGTATGTATGATAGACTACTTAGTACTGTCTGATATTTTTTCAATCTTTTTTCTTTATTCTTCATAGTAAATACTTTCTATTCATCTATCATCAAATTCACTGACCCTTCTTTATGCCTTAATCAAGGTGACAGAATAACTATGGCCAGGTGACATCAGCCAGTCTCTATGGACTGACGGTGTCAGGATTAGAGTAAGCATAGTATCAGGGATAAAGACAAGGCATAGATCCAAGACTCTCACTTGCCAAGGCTGATCTTGCAACTAACCCTTTCAAACATCCAAACTGCCATCCACCAACTAATGCTGAATCCCCAGTATGGCTACATGTCTCAAGGAGACTGACCACTCTGTCACAAATTTATTATACTGGGCTCCTTCTAAAGTAGACTAAGCAGAAATTCACTATAACTAGAATCAAAACATATGAGGGTATAAGTATGCCTTTCTTGCCTAGAGTGTCTCAGCCAGTACTTCTCTATTCAAGGGCTCACATGTAATATGTAAAGTGATCTAACAACAACAGGATTTTGCATAACATCACATCATACTAAGGATTCACTTTACATCAAAAGAGGCATGGTAGAGGACTCCACTGAGTTCCAATGGATCCACTGGTTCTATCATATGCCATACACCCTAAAGCTGTCTGCCTGGCCAAGCAAGATAACAGCCTTTTGAAGGTGTGGTTAAGGTCACAGCTTTGAAATAATGGGACTCTATCCTTTAGGATGCAGAATATATCCTAAGCCAATATTTATTATACAGTGCTATATCCCTAATAAGTAGAATATATAGGTCTAGGAGTCAAAAGATGGGATCAGAAGTGGTCATTCCTAGTAATCTATTGGTAAATGTATACTGACCATTCCTGCACTTCTAGTTTCTGTGGATCTATAGGTCCTGGTTCCAAGAGGAAAATTCACCTCATTAAACTTTATCTATAGCTACCACCCAGTCACGTTGGACTCAGGAATCAAGAAAGGGAAACTACCATCCTGGAAGGGATAATTAACACTGATATTCAGAAGGAAATAAGTCTGCTGTTAAACAATGTGGGAGAAAATATACATTGGACACGCAAGTGATCAAGTGAAATTCCTCTTCGTCGTCTACTGCCCAATTTTGTTAGCACATCAACAAGTGAAGAAGCCATAATCTGAATAAGACATGATAATCAGGAGCTCAAAATCCCTCAGAGATGAAGGTCTGGGAGATACCATCAGCAGAAACGCTAACTGAAGGGTAAGGAAAACTAGAATGATAGTCATGGGGAAAAAATGATGAATATCAGTTGTAGCCTGAAGAGTATCTGCAGCAGTAGGGGCTATATTTCATTCCACCAACCTTCCACTAGTAAGGACTTTGGGTACCCCAGGAAGTAACCAAACAGAATCTAGAAAAAGTTGTTTCTAGATGGTGTAAGCTTATTACAGGAAGCAAGTGGATGCAAGTGGTGCAAGGGGTAGAAATATTCAGAAACAAGGCATTCACCCCCTGGCTACAAAACATGTCTGCTTACAGCTCACAGCTGAGTCCCTCCCTAGAAATTACACTTGTCTCAAGGGAGCAGCCTTACCCAGAGTTACACCCTCAAAGGCAGTCCAGATCCAGTGACTGGTCAATGCAGCTGAACAAAGACCCAGACCCCCTTGCTCCAATGTGAGACACCACTGAAATGCCATCTTTGTGTGACAGCATTTCCTGGGATCAGCTGAGGCCTCTGTTGCAACTACACTGAAGATCAGTTTCTTGCTCTGATCAATCCTGCTTCTCTTATGCCTCTACAGGTGGTATACCTAAGACTCAAAGTTCCATCTTAGATTCTGTTTCCAGGACAGTTCTATGTTTCTATAGATGTGTTTAATAATTGCTTTTCAGCTGAACAAAAAATACTGAACTATAAATTCATATTAATGGCTATCACTGCAAATAGTTAAAGGAAGAAAAGAAGAATATCTAACTTCTCTCTTAGCCCAATCCAACTTCCCTTACTCCACTGTAGCTATTTTCCCCCAAAATATTCCCCAATAAATGACCTGAATATAAATCTCTATACCAGAGATTTTTTTCCTGAGGAACCTTACCTAAAGCAAGCCTAAAATATACATTATTGCCATTTTACTCATTAGTGAATTGAGACTCAGAGAGGTGAAGGAAATTTCTCAATGAACATACAGCAGTAAGTGACAGGGCCACTAACGCAAAACCAGGTCTGTTTGATTCCAAAGCCTTGGACTATAACATACTCCCTACCCTCTCTTCTCCAACTGAATATTACTTTTTCAATAAAAGAATCTGCTGCCCTTTCTGTTTGCTTTAAAGCAAACCATCTCAAACTGACAGGTCTATCAGAACTTGTCACTTACAATTTAATGCCATGCAGCCTGGTTGGGGCTTGTCAGACAGACAGTAAAGCCTGAATGGGTACTGTGCCATTATGTATTTAATAATCTGCCCTCATGGAGCCAAGCACCACATTAAATACTTAATGCCAGTCAAATTTATTTACAGATCAACTCTCTCCCCTTCAGAGATTGCCTTTTATCCTTTAGGCTAAAGCCTCTGGAACTCTTTAGGAGCCGCCTGGCACTTCATCTACCTGGGAGAATCCATCGCCAATGGTGACATTTTCCAGCCCAGGGTGAAAACAATTTTTGAAGAGAAACAGACCCCAAGGAACTTCAGGTTGAGAGAAAAGAGATGAAATACGAGAAAAGATATTGTTATGATGTAGAGCTTGTAGAAATAGATATAAGAGCTGTTTTGTTCTGTCTCTTTTGTCCTACATCAAAATGCTACTTATGGTGGCCAAAGTCATTTGAAGACTGATTCTAAATCCATCAGCTTTGCTCCTTTATCACCTTTTAAAATATTATTGATATGAGGAGGGGAAGTAGAGAAGCTTAGGCGATAGCACCTGTCTCACCAGCCCAGGAGAATTTCTGGCGTTACTCCAATAAATCTTGGCTAGCCTGATATTTTCTGTAGGATTTCAGCTGTACCTTCCTCCATCCTCAGTTTGGGATTCACAGGTATTGATTTTTCTCCTGACACACTTACATGACTTCTTTGCTGCTGTGTTGTTAGGAACACATCGAAAGGAGACAAAGACAAGCTGGAGCATGGCCAAAGGGGAACAGAAAGAGGGGTGAGAATTCTGGAGTTCATGTCATGTGAGAAATGGCTCAAGGACCCAAAGATGTGTAAATCAAGAAGATTTAAGAGAGGGTAGCAGTGCACCGTCGTGGGGCAGGGTGATTATCCTAGCCCTAATCTTGCCCTCATCTTAGCTAGTTCAAACTCTTCTCACAGATCATTCCCTGTCCAGAAGATCCCTTCATTATCACTACACCTACCTCTCTCTTCGTTAAGAACAATTCACTCTTCACTTCCCAATTTAAATATCATTTCTTCCAGAAGTGTCGTGTCCATCTGCACCACCTCAATGACTACTACTAACACCAGAATTGCTCAGTTTGCTCTATTATATGATCTCTTAAAACCCCTGTTGTTGACACCTGGTGGGGGGAGACCTTCAAGATGTACTAAGACGTGGAGATCACCTTCCTCCCCACAAATGCATCAAAATTACATCTACACGTGGAACAACTCCTGCAGAACACCTACTGAATGCTGGCAGAAGACCTCATACCTCCCAAAAGGCAAGAAACTCCCCATGTACCTGGGTAGGGCAACAGAAAAAAGAATAAACAAAGACAAAAGAATAGGGACGGGACCTGCACCAGTGGGAGGGAGCTGTGAAGGAGGAAAGGTTTCCACACACTAGGAAGCCCCTTCACTGGTGGAGACGGGGGTTGGTGGTAGGGAAACGTCAGGGGAGAGTGCAGCAACAGGGGTGCAGAGGGAAAAGTAGACAGATTCCCACACAGAGGATCAGTGCTGACCAGCACTCACCAGCCTGGGAGGCTTGTCTGCTCATCCACCGGGGCGGGCGGAGGCTGGGAGCTGAGGCTCGGGCTTCAGAGGTCAGAACCCAGGGAGAGGACTGGGGTTGGCTGCGTCAACACAGCCTGAAGCGGGTTAGTGCGCCATGGCTAGCTGGGAGGGAGTCCGGGAAAAAGTCTGGATCTGCCTAAGAGGCAAAAGACCATTGTTTTGGGGTGCGTGAGACAAGGGGATTCATAGCACTGCCTAAATGAGCTTCAGGGAAGGACGCGAGCTACAGCTATCAGCGCGGACCCCAGAGACGGGCATGAGACTCTAAGGCTGCTGCTGCTGCCACCAAGAAGCCTGTGAGCAAACACAGGTCACTCTCCCCACCTCCCTCCTGGGAGCCTGTGCAGCCCACCACTGCCAGGGTCCTGTGATCCAGGGACAACTCCCCCTGGATAACGCATGACACACCTCAGGCTAATGCAACGTCCCGCCGGCCTCTGCCGCCAGGGGCTCACCCCGCACTCAGTACCCCTCCCTCCCCGCAGCCTGAGTGAGCCAGAGCCCCCGAATCAGCTGCTCCTTTAACCCCGTCCTGTCTGAGTGAAGAACAGACACCCTCAGGTGACCTACACAAAGAGGCAAGGCCAAATCCAAAGCTGAACCCCAGGAGCTGTGCGAATAAAGAAGAGAAAGGGAAACCTCTCCCAGCAGACTGAGGAGCAGCGGATTAAATCTCCACAATCAAGTTGATGTACGCTGCATCTGTGGAATACATGAATAGACAACGAATCATCCCAAAATTGAGACGGTGGAATTTGGGAGCAACTGTAGACTTGGGGTTTGCTTTCTGCATCTAATTTGTTCCTGGCTTTATGTTTATCTTAGTTTAGTATTTAAAGTTTATTATCATTGGTAGATTTGTTTATTGATATGGTTGCTCTCTTCCTCCTTTTTTTTAATACATATATAGATATATATATATTTTTTTCCTATTTCTCTTTTTGTGAGTGTGTATGTGTATGCTCCTTTCTGTGATTTTTGTCTGTATAGCTTTGCTTTTACCATTTGTCCTAGGGTTCTGTCTGTCCGTTTTTTTTGTTTGTTTGCTTTTTTTTCTGTACACGGGCCTCTCACTGTTGTGGCCTCTCCTGTTGAAGAGCACACGCTTCGGACGCGCAGGCTCAGCGGCCATGGCTCACGGGCCCAGCCTCTCTGCGGCATGTGGGATCTTCCCAGACCGGGGCATGAACCCATGTCCCCTGCATTGGCAGGCGGACTCTCAACCACTGCGCCACCAGGGAAGCCCTGGTTTTTTTTTAATATAGTTTGTACCACTTGTTATCATTGGTGGATTTGTTTTTTGGTTTGGTTGCTCTCTTCTTTCTATTTTTTTTTTTTTTTACTACTTTTTAACTGTTTTTATTTTTAAAAATTAATTTTCATTTTAATAACTTTTTATTTTTATTTTATTTTTTCTTTCTTTTTTTCTGAGCAATGTGACTGACAGGGTCTCAGTGCTCTGGCCGGGTGTCAGGCCTGTGCCTCTGAGGCGGGAGAGCTAAGTTCAAGATACTGGTCCACCAGAGACATCCCGGCTCCACATAATATAAAACAGTGAAAGCACTCCAAGAGACCTCCATTTCAACTCTAAGACACAGCTCCACTGAACGACAAGCAAACTACAGTGCTGGACACATTATGCCAAACAGCTAGCGTGACAGGAACACGACCCCATCTACTAACAGAGAGGCAGCCTAAAACCATACTAAGCTCACAGACACCCCAAAACACACCACCGGATGCAGCTCTGCCCATCAGAAGGACAAGGTCCAGCCCCACCCACCAGAACACAGGCACCAGTCCCCTCCACCAGGAAGTCTACACAAACCACTGAACCAACGTTACATACTGCAGGCACACATCAAAACAATGGGAACTACGAATGTTCAGCCTGCAAAATGGAGACCCCAAATACAGTAACTTAAGCAAAATGAGAAGACAGAGAAACAAAAAGCAGATGAAGGAGCAAGGCAAAAACCCACCAGACCAAACAAATGAAGAGGAAATAGGCAGTCTACCTGAAAAAGAATTCAGAGTAATGATAGTAAACATGATCCAAAATCTTGGAAATACAATGGAGAAAATACAAGAAACGTTTAACAAGGACCTAGAAGAACTAAAGAGCAAGCAAACAAACAATGATGAACAACACAATAAATGAAATTAAAAATTCTCTAGAAGGAATCAATAGCAGAATAACTGAGGCAGAAGAACGGATAAGTGACCAGGAAGACAAAATAGTGGAAATAACTACTGCAGAGCAGAATAAAGAAAAAAGAATGAAAAGAATTGAGGACAGTCTCAGAGACCTCTGGGACAACATTCAATGCACCAACATTTGAATGCACATATTAATCAAACTATCAAAAATTAAAACCAAAGAAAAATATTAAAAGCAGTAAGGGAAAAACAACAAAAAACATACAAGGGAAACCCCATAGGGTTAACAGCTGATCTTCCAGGAGAAACTGTGCAAGCCAGAAGGGAGTCTCAGGACATATTTAAAGTGATGTAAGGGAAGAACCTACAACCAAGATTCCTCTACCCAGCAAGGATCTCATTCAGATTCAATACAGAAATTAAAACCTTTACAAACAGGCAAAAAAGCAAAGAGAATTCAGCACCACCAAATCAGCTTTACAACAAATGCTATAGGAACTTCTCTAGGCAAGAAACACAAGAGAAGAAAAAGACCTATGATAACAAACCCAAAACAATTAAGAGAATGGTAATAGGAACATACATATCAATAATTACCTTAAAGGTAAACAGTTTAAATGCTCCAACCAATAGACATACACTGGCTGAATGGAAACAAAAACAAGACCCGTATATATGGTGTCTACAAGAGATCCACTTCAAACCTAGGGACACATACAGACTGAAAGTGAGGGGATGGAAAAAAATATATCATGCAAATGGAAACCAAAAGAAAGCTGGAGCAGCAATTCTCATATCAGACAAAATAGACTTTAAAATAAAGACTATTACAAGAGACAAAGAGGACACTACATAATGATCAAGGGATCAATCCAAGAAGAAGATATAACAATTGTAAATATTTATGCACCCAACACAGGAGCACCTCAATACATAAGGCAAATGCTAACAGCCATAAAAGGGGAAATCGACAGTAACAAAATCATATTAGTGGATTTTAACACTCAACTTTCACCAATGGACAGATCAGCCAAAATGAAAATAAATAAGGAAATACAAGCTTTAAATGACACATTAAACAAGATGGACTTATTTGATATTTATACGACATTCCATCCAAAAACAACAGAATACACTTTCTTCTCAAGTGCTCATGGAACGTTTTTCAGGATAGATCATATCTTGGGTCACAAATCAAACCTTGTTAAATTTCAGAAAACTGAACTCGGATCCAGTATCATTTCCAACCACAATGCCATGAGACTAGATATCAATTACAGGAAAAAGTCTGTAAAAAATACACACACATGGAGGCTAAACAACACACTACTTAATAACAAAAAGGTCACTGAAAAATCAAAGAGGAAATTGAAAAATACCTAGAAACAAATGACAATGAAAGCATGATGACCCAAAACCTATGGGATGCAGAAAAAGGAGTTCTAAGAGGGAAGTTTATAGCAATACAATCCTACCTCAAGAAACAAGAAACGTTTCACATAAACAACCTAACCTTACACCTACAGCAATTAGAAAAAGAAGAAGAACAACAAAAAAACCCAAATTAGCAGAAGGAAAGCAATCATAAATATCAGATCACAAATGAATGCAAGAAATGAAGGAACAAATAGCACAGATCAATAAAACTGAAAGCTGGTTCTTTGAGAAGATAAACAAAATTGATAAACCATTAGGCAGACACATCAAGGAAAAAAAGAGAGAAGACTCAAATCAATAGAATTAGAAATGAAAAAGGAGTAGTAACAACGGACACTACAGAGATACAGAGGATCATGAGAGATTACTACAAGCAACTCTATGCCAATAAAATGGACAACCTGGAAGAAATGGACAAATTCTTAGAAAAGCATAGCCTTCTAAGACTGAGCCAGGAGGAAATAGAAATATAAAGAGACCAATCACAAGCTCTGAAATTGAGACTGTGATTAAAAATCTTCCAACAAACAAAAGCCCAGGACCAGATGGCTTCACAGGCAAATTCTATCAAACATTTAGAGAAGAGCTAACACCTATACTTCTCAAACTCTTCCAAAATATAATAGATGAAGGAAAACTCCCAAACTCATTCTATGAGTCCACCATCACTGTGATACCAAACCCAGAGATGTCACAAAGAAAGGCCAAAATCACTGATGAACCTAGATGCAAAAATCCTCAACAAATACTAACAAACAGAATCCAATAGCACATTAAACCGTGATCAAGCAGGGTTTATCCCAGGAATGCAAGGATTATTCAATATATGCAAATCAGGAGGAGAGAGAAGATGGCAGAAGAATAAGACACAGAGACCACCTTCCTCCCCTCAGATAAAACAGAAATACATCTACACCTGGAAAAACACCTACAGAACACCTAGTGAAAGCTGGCAGAAGACCTCAGACATCCCAAAAGGCAAGAAACTCCCCACGTACCTGGGTAGCGCAAAAGATAAAAGAAAAAACAGAGACAGAAGGATACGGATGGGATGGGCAACAGTGGGAGGGAGCTGTGAAGGAGGAAAGGTGTCCACACACTAGGAAGTCCCTTCGCAGGCGGAGACTGTGGGTGGCGGAGGGGGGAAGCTTCGGAGTCGTGGAGGAGAGCACAGCAACAGGGGCGCAGAGGGCAAAGCAGAGAGATTCCCGCACAGAGGATCGCTACCGACCAGCACTCACCAGCTGGAGAGGCTTGTCTGCTCCCCTGCCGGGGCAGGCGGGGCTGGGAGCTGAGGCTCGGGCTTCAGTCAGAGCGCAGGGAGAGGACTGGGGTTGGCGGCGTAAACATAGCCTGCAGAGGGTTAGTGCACCACGGCTGGCTGGGAGGGAGTCCAGGGAAAAGTCTGGACCTGCCGAAGAGGCAAGAGACTTTTTCTTCCCTCTTTATTTCCTGGTGCGCAAGGAGAGGGGATTAAGAGCTGCTTAAAGGAGCTCCAGAGACAGGCGCGAGCCGCAGCTAACAGCGCGAACCCCAGAGACGGGCATGAGACACTAAGGCTGCTGCTGCCGCCACCAAAAAGCTTGTGTGTGAGCACAGGTCACTCTCCACACCTCGCTTCTAGGGAGGCTGTGCAGCCTGCCACTCCCAGGGTCCCGGGATGCAGGGACAACTTCCCCAGGAGAATGCACGGAGCGCCTCAGGCTAGTGCAACAACCCGCCGGCCTCTGCCACTGCAGGCTCACCCTGCACTCCGTGCCCCTCCCTCCCCCCGGCCTGAGTGAGCAAGAGCCCCCGAGTCAGCTGCTCCTTTAACCCCGTCCTGTCTGAGCGAAGAACAGATGCCCTCCAGCGACCAACACGCAGAGGCGGGGCCAAATCCAAAGCTGAGCCCCGGGAGCTGTGCGAACAAAGAAGAGAAAGGGAAATCTCTCCCAGCAGCCTCAGGAGCATCGGATTAAATCCCAACAATCAACTTGATGTACCCTGCATCTGTGAAATACATGAATAAAGAGCAAATCATCCCAAATTGAGGAGGTGGACTTTGAGAGCAAGATTTATTATTTTTTTCCCCGTTTCCTCTTTTTGTGAGTGTGTATGTGTATTCTTCTGTATGAGATTTTGACTGTATATCTTTGTTTTCACCATTTGTCCTAGGGTTCTATCTGTCTGTTTTTTATTGTTTTTTTTTTTAACTTTTAAAAAAATGTTTTACCTTAATAATTATTTTTTATTTTAATAACTTTAATTTATTTTATCTTACTTTACTCTATTTTACCCTCTTCCCTTCTTTCTTCCTTTCTTTCTTCCTTCGCTCCTTCCCTCCTTCCCTCCTTTCTTTCTTTCTTTCTTTCTCTCTCTCTCTCTCTTTCTTTCTTTCTACTTTTTCTCCCTTTTATTCTGAGCCATGTGGATGAAAAGCTCTTGGTGCTACAGCCAGGAGTCAGTACTGTGCGTCTGAGATGGGAGAGCCAAGTTCAAGACATCAGTCTACAAGAGACCTCCCAACCCCACATAATATCAGACGGCGAAAATTTCCCAGAGATCTCCATCTCAACACCAGCACCCAGCTTCACTCAAAGACCAGAAAGTGACAGTGCTGGACACCCTATGCAAAACAACTAGCAAGACAGGAACACAACCCCACCCATTAGCAGAGAGGCCGCCTAAAATCATAATAAGTCCACAGACACCCCAAAACACGCCACCTGACGTGCACCTTCCCACCAGAAAGACAAGATCCAGCCTCATCCATCAGAACACAGGCACTAGTCCCCTCCACCAGGAAGCCTACACAACCCACTGAACCAACTTTAGCCACTGGGGACAGACACCAAAAACAACGAGAACTACGAACCTGAAGCCTGCAAAAAGGAGGCCCCAAACACAGTAAGACAAGCAAAATGAGAAGACAGAAAAACACACAGCAGATGAAGGAGCAAGATAAAAACCCACCAGACCTAACAAATGAAGAGGAAATAGGCAGTCTATCTGAAAAAGAATTCAGAATAA
>RJWK010034308.1:0-22725 GCA_004363435.1 Platanista minor | reverse complement strand
CACGTTCCTCCCTTCCGTGGTGGGCTTCTGTCTCCCGGGAGATGCCTCAGCCTCACCTGGTGGGTGGGCGTGCCATCGGGGGCTGGCAGTAAGCTGGGTTCCGAGGTGCCATTTCTCCTCACCCAGGCTGCCCTACAAGTGCTCAGGAGCGAGCTTGCAGCCCAGGTCTTCGCGGCAAACACTGCCCCCCACCCCCCACCCCGCCCCCCACCCCACCCCGCGTCATCCCTCTTTGTTCCTGAAACTGTCCCCACTTGCTGACCCCAGGACGGGTGTTGACAGTAATAAACACAGGTGTGACCTCTTGCACGCCTGGCTGGTGTGCCCAGCCCAGCGGACACAGGCCTCCTTCCCCGTTTTTCGGCTTCAAGTCTTAAAGGACAGAGACGCCGTCTGGCCGAGAGGTGGGCGATGGACAGCGTGAAGGCCGCCCGCCAGGAGCGAGGTCACCGGGAAGCTCATGTGCCGTGCGCTCTGCAGGGGCCGAGTGCCGGGCGGGGGTGGGGGTGGGGTCCTTCTTCAGCTCCGCACGTTTCAGCACAGTCTCTGTGACTGTGGAGCCCTCCTTGGAGTCTATGAGTGGGGTAGTGGGTCCTCCGGCCCCACAGGACTGGACCAGCCCTTGTCTAGCAGGCTTGTGCTGCCTCCATCCCCGCCCTCCTTGCAGCAGAGGCAGCCGGAGGCCTCTTCCTGAAGATGCCCCCTCCCTCCAAGCCAGCGCTCGGTGCTCAGCCTCTTACAGGCTCTCCTGTCTGATTCTCAGCCGCCTGGCTGCAAATGCTGCTGCTGCTGCTCTTTTTTTTTTTTTTTTTTTTTTTAAATAAACTAATTTCTTTTTGGCTGTGTTGGGTCTTTGTTGCTGCACGCGGGCTTTCTCTAGTTGCGGCGAGCGGGGGGCTACTCTTGGTGGCAATGTGTGGGCTTCTCACTGCGGTGGCTTCTCCTTTGCAGAGCACGGGCTCTAGGCACGCGGGCTCGGTAGTTGTGGCTTGAGGGCTTAGTTGCTCCGCGGCATGCGGGATCTTCCCGGACCAGGGCTCGCACCCGTGTCCCCTGCATTGGCAGGCAGATCCCTAACCACTGTGCCACCAGGGGATCCCTGCTGCTGCTCTTTGACTGGACCTCGTCTCTCCTGGGAGGGGCAGTGCGGGACCACCTAGGGTGTAGGAGCCTCGGTCATGGCGGCTGCCTAGTCGCCAGCTCACAAGGGTGCTGTGCCATCAGCTGTCTGCAGTGTGTGTAGTTACTGGGGTGGCGCTTGGGTCTGGGTCTCGGGGAGGGAGGTTCCCCCTCCTCCCAGTGGTCCTGGGGTGGGCCATGCTGGACTGGACCCCTTTGGTGTACGGGGGTCAGCAGAAGGTTCGAGGGCCCTTGTTTGTGTTAAGAGGAGTGAGAAAACCACTCGTGTGTGTGTGTGTGTGTGTGTGTGTGTGTGTGTGTATCCTGCACAGTGTGCTGCCTAGGTCGGCTTAACGAGGCAGGTGGCAGGCTTTGTTTTGTTTTTGTTGTTTTATGTCTCAGCCGTGTAAATATAAAACAGATTCATTGAATAATTCCATGTCCAGGGTGGGAAATTGCAGCTAAGCACCCTTCATGCTCAGAACAGCACAGTGGGATGGAGCCCCCAGGACATCGCCTCCAGTCGTGCCCCCTCCAGAGGACTGCCTCGCTGGGGCCGGGCAGATCGCTGGACTAGCTCCACAGAGCTTCTCTGGAGGCTTCGGAGCAATCGATCCTGAGGTGCAGGGTGCCTATTTGGGCCTCCCACCCTCGATTTAATCCTCAGAAACACTTCATATCATGCCGGCGTCTTCCCTGATGATGCCACCATGTAGAGTGACAGAGGCACTGTGTGACAGCCCCCAGGCTGGAGATGGCCGCCGGGCTCAGAGCCCTGCGGGGCTGCGCCCCGTCCCAGGGCTTTGGAGCAGGGAGCATCAGCTCGTTTGGTGACTCATGTGCTGCCTGGCTGGCGGCCCACCTCTATTTGCCTCTGTTTCTCTTACCTCTTGTTCTCACCAAGGAGGCCAGACATAGGACACCCAGGAGAGACTTCACAGGCAGCATTTCATACTTCTCCCAGAAACTTAACGTGTGGACAAAACGAACAAAAATCCTTTTTTGAAACTTTTGAACCTATTTCTGAAAGCCACTTTAAGAAGATATACTAAAACAACTTCAGTTTCCTCTGTCCTTATGCTTTGTTTTTGTCCGCAGCCTTCTCAGAAAAATGCGTGTCTGCCCTGGAGTTTGAACTGGGGACTGGGAGGGGGCGTGCGTCTTATTTTATTCTGAAAGTAAAGTCTCATCCCTTCTGTGGCATGAGCCTTTCTTATAGAGTTCTCTTTTCCCTTTACAGTACTTTCAGAGTTCTTCTGGGGCTCTTTTGCTTTGTCTTGTTTTGAGACTTTGCGCTCCACTTACCGTTCTGTCCAGGGCGCCTCTGTAGAGGGGCTGCGGAGTCTGGCTGTCCACCAGAGGAGGTTAGGGGACATCCAGCCCTCCCCCTCCCCCTTTCGAGGTGGCACGGGCCACAGGAGCAGCCGTCCAGGCAGTCAGCCTTCTGAGCTGGGGCTCTGCAGCTCACTTCTGACTGTGTGGCTCTGGATGGAAGCCTGCTGTCCTCGTGGCCTCAAAGCAACTCACAGAACCCCCAGGTAGGGCCGCTGACTGCAGCTCTGAGGACCAGGCTGGATGCAGCGGGAGTGCAGGTGTGCTTTTGTGTGTGTCCACTCAGCTTTTCTCCACTTAATTAAGCTACAGTACCCGAGTTGCTCCCTGGAGCGGTGTCTTCTTTCTCTTGTGGAAATATACTCAGGATTTTGTGTGGCCTCGTGGACTGGACTTCGTTCTTTGTCAGCATAATGATTACAGGGCGGCTGTGTTACCGAGTCCAAGCTTCCTCTGCTCCCTGCACGACAAGCCAATGAATTGGGAGATGAGGTGCTGAGGCAAGGAATACGACTTTATTCAGACAGCAGGCAGACCGAGAAGATGGCAGACTAGTGTCTCCGGAAAACCATCTTATCGGGGTCTGGATGCCAGTTTCTTGAATAGCATCAGAAGGGGAGAGGTGGTGAGAGAGTAAAGTAAAAGGGCCGTTGGTCTTGCAAAACATCTCCTGGAATGACCAGCCTCAGCGAGGGGATGTGTTAGCTGCTTCTTTCTTGCAGCCATCCACTGGTGGACAGGGTCACATGATCTCCCTGTAAGCTGAACAGCAGAGGGGCAGGGTTCCCCGAGGCAGGCCATTATGTATGATTATAATAACAAAAGCAACGAAAAGCAAAGGTTAAAGTCAAAGAAACAGATCCCGCGCGTGGAGTCCCATCTAGCTCTTCCCTGTTACAGGTGGTGATCACACGGCCTCTCCCGTCTTCTGTCTCTGCTTTTCCCGTCTTCTGTCTCTGCTTTTCCCGTCTTCTGTCTCTGCTTTTCCCGTCGTCGACGCCCTGCAACTCACAGGGCCTCCAGGCTGTCCCTCTGCGGGGACGAGCCCTGTGGGTGTCCCAGTAGAACCTCAGTCGTGCGTCTCTTGCTCTGAGTGCCGTTTCCATTCAAACACAGGGCTGCACGTTTAGATCCAGACCGGGGTGAGAATAAAGGTGATAAAAAGGGTCTGATCCTCCATCTAGGTGCCCCCAGGAAGCCGGGAGTGGTGGCCCTGCCAGAAACGTCAACTGCCTTCAGAGCACAGGGTGCCACAGAGGAGGTAATGCGAAGTCTGTGTTTCCTTAATAAAGCTCTAAGATCCTGACCCCTGTCCTCCCCACCATGGCCCCCCCCCCCAGGTGGTGGACTTCCTGTTCTCTAATTAGCTCAGATTTACCCTCCCTGGGGCATCCTCCCTGCTTGGCAGGGCTTCTAGCGGGCAGGCCTGAGGACGGGCCGAACGGCTCCCGGAGCTCATCCGTGATCTCAGCTACGGGGGAACAAAAAGAAGCCTCACCAAGGGCTCAGACCAATGGCTTCTACCTCTTTGCCTCGGGCGTGGACTCGTGGTATAAGTGGACAGACTAGAATCTTGAACATGACTTTACCAAAGACGAGGGCAAGCCCCAAATTGTAAGTCTCAAAAACACGCAAAGTAGATCGTGAAACTGACTTAGGAGAATTTAAATGAGAAGAGAGAAGATACTAGCACCTTGCACAGTGTAAACGTAGGTAGTATCTTATGAAGCTTGTCACATATTTATGTATGTGTGTGCATATGTGTGGGTATATATGTATGTATCTATAATGTATATTTTATAGATTGTGTGCTGTTTCTCTACATCAGATTTATCTCTTACTGTGCGTTGTTTTTTTTTTTTTTTTGGTACGCGGGCCTCCCCCTGCTGCGGCCTCTCCCGCTGCAGAGCGCAGGCTCCGGACGTGCAGGCTCAGCGGCCATGGCTCATGGGCCCAGCTGCTCCGCGGCATGTGGGATTTTCCCGGACTGGGGCACAAACTCATGTCCCCTGCATGGGCAGGCAGAATCCCAACCACTGCGCCACCAGGGAAGCCCCCTTACTGTGCATTTTGACAAAAAAGTTTGACAGCTGTTGGGCTGCTGGTGCGAAGCCAGGAGAGACCATGAGGGAGCTAGCTCATCCTCTTGTTTTTGTGCATGACGAGTGTCATACTCCTCCCCAGCCTCAGTCCACCCCCCAAGGTCCACCTGTCTTCACAGGACAGGGTCTGTCTACTACCCACCTGTCCCCCCACGTCTCCTGGTCCCCAGCACTGGCAGGAGGGGACTTGCCACCTTCCTTACATTCTCAGGCTCCGGCTTCCTTCCCTGTTACGTGTTCTGTTGCCTTCTTCCTGGCTCTGGCTTCTGGAAAATCACTCCCATCTTCCTGTGCCTTAGGGTCTTTTGTCCACCGCTGTGAGTAAAACTTAATACTTGACTAAATGCATTCAGTCCTTTTAAATATATTTAAATGAGATAAAATTAAATGAGCTAATGAAACCAAATATACCTGGTGCCATCCATGCCTGGGACTGCAGATATTCACTGGTGGTCCATTCTGTTTTTCTTACATACAGGAGTATTGCTGTAGTCAGATTTGATAGACACTCTGAAATTCAGTCATCTGTGAGGGCTCACCCTTAAACATTTTAGAGATTTTTCTGTCTGTCTTTTTTTAGATCTCGGCCAGTACACTTTAATTCTCTTTGTTAAGGAAAGAGAGGAAAAAAATACCCATAATACTTTCTACATAGAAACAAGCATTACAATGACCTTGGTGTTAATTTACCCAGTCCTTTCAAAAAATAATTTGTAGAGAACGTCCAGTTTTGTCTGAAGACGCCTTCTAATTCACCAATCATCAGCCCCCCATGGCGCCCTCCCAGCCCCCAGCCCTGCTGTCTTTTCATAATTCCAGCCCTAAGGTCTCGGTTGTGAACTTTCTTTTGTCAGGCACAGTGAGCTCAGCCGTCTCCCGGCGGCCACCTCCCCACTCTGGTGAGGTGGATTACAGCCTTTGTCCTGCAGCCCAGCCCTCCTGGCAGGCCGGCAGCAGCAGGGGCCAGAGGGCCTCGGGGCTCCAGCCGGGACCCCTTATCATTCCATTCATTATCATTCAGTTGCTTCCCTTCATGGGGGGGGGCGGGCTGGTGGAATTGATACGTTAATAAAAGCTACTGGTACCCCCCCCCCCAACCCCGGCCCTCTTACCAACTTTTATGCAGATTGATTGTGGGGGCCTGTCTGCCTGGGTGTCTGTCTTACAAAGACTCAGAAATGGTTTCTTTTTTCACCCATTATTTGGAGAGAATAATAAGTCTCTGTCAGATTAGCTTCTTGGAGGCCCGCAGCTTTTTGAAAAGAGCTTGCATAATCAGAGTGCCTGTTGAGCTGCTTCCCGAGAACTTATCCCTGTTGTGCAAGGAGAACGTGTATTTTGTATGTTTTAAATTTTTGAACGTCCAGTCTCCTCAGAAATTACGCAGCCGCACACCCTGTGTTTGAGGGCAAGCTGCAGCCCGAGTCGCATGGCGGGTGATGACATTTTTTTTCCAGGTGGGACACTTTCTTAAGAGAAGGACCTTGGCCCGTTAGCACACTGGCCGCTCCAGCTTCCCTAGGAGATTCAGAGCCCGAGTCACCCACCTTTTTAAGGAACAGTGTTTATTTATTTGTTTATTTATTTATGTATTTATTTTTGGTTGCGTTGGGTCTTCGTTGCTGTGCACAGGCTTTGTCTAGTTGCCGCGAGCGGGGGCTACTCTTCGTTGCGGTGCACGGGCTTCTCATTGCGGTGGCTTCTCTTGTTGCGGAGCACGGCCTCTAGGCGCGTGGGCTTCAGTAGTTGTGGCACATGGTGCTTAGCTGCTCCGCAGCATGTGGGATCCTCCCGGACCAGGGCTCGAACCTGTGTCCCCTCCACTGGCAGGCAGATCCTTAACCACTGAGCCACCAGGAATGTCCTAAGAAACAGTCTTGAGTCAGATGGTCCCTGAACAAGTAGCCCAGGTCAGTGAGAGAGAGTATTTGTGTTCCCCCAAAAAACAAAGATATGGAGTCCTATAGCTCCAGGACCTCAGAATGTGACCTTATTTGGAGGAAAGGTCTTTACAGAGATAATCAAGTTACAGTGAGGTTATTAGGGAGGCCCCTGCTCCATTGGGACTGGTGTCCTTATAAAAAGGGGACATTTGGACACAGATACAGACACACAGAGGGAAGTCGATATGAAGACACTGGGAGAAGACGGCTATCGGCAAGTCAGGGAGCGAGGCCCAGAGCAGACCCTTTCCTCGCACCTGCAGGGGGAGCGGGCGCTGCCCACACCTTGACTTTGGACTTCTCGCCTCCAGAATTGAGACAGTAAACTTCTGTTTTTAAGCACCCCAGTCTGTGGTGTGGTACTCTGCTTTGGCGGCCCCAGCAAACACATTCAGGTGGTGTTTGTCAGTTTATCATAAATCAGCTTTATGGAAGGTTTTACCATTCGGCGTGCCGGTCCAAGACCTCTTGCACTTACGTTATTTAACCACTAGTACTTAAAAGATTTCTGTGACCTCGCAGGGTCTTTGCCAGGTGGAGCTTTGGTTTGGGGCTTTGCTTTCCACATCAGGGCCCTCCCAGATAGGGCTGGCCCTCCGCTCGGTTCTCTCAGCTTAAGTGTACCGCCTCCGGCCGTCCTCCGTACAGTTTTCTCTAGAAGTATTTCCCCAGATCCGTGGGTTTCCTCCTGTCTGAGAGCATCACCACACGGCAGCAGAGGGCAGTGTCCCCCGCCCCCATGCCCCCAGCCCGGGCTCTGCCTGAGGCTCGTGGAAGCCCCCGTGCCGAGCTGGGCTCTCCTGGCCTCTCCTGCCGCCTCTGGCCTCCTCTACCCACCGTCCCAGTCACACCTCCCCTCTGACTCCCGGGCAGTGCTGCAGCTGGGCAGGAGCTTGTTTAGAACAGCCGTTAACTGAGAAATCTAAGATAAAATTTTAGCTTATTCCAGGAACTTCAGAAACGGGTCAGGAGTTGGGATGCCTTGGGAGAGGTCGTTCAGTCCCCTTCCTCCCCCCGCCCCCCCCGCCGCCCCCCGAGCGTTAGGACGGGGAGTACGGGTGGAGGGGTCGACAGCCAAACAGGGTCGCGTCCCAGGGGCCGGTGGCGGCAGTGCGGGACCCTCAACACAGCCCCACAGGCAGAGCCAGGCTGTGGGGGGGCTGCAGCACGTGTAATCCGAAGACCGTTCCTGAGCTCGCGTGCTCGTAAGCGCAGAGCAGGATTCCCAAGTGAACAGCCAGGCAAAGGAGCTCAAGACCGACCAGAGGAGAGCGATGAGACGGGCGGCCATGTCCAGGGAAGGCCGCGGGGCTTGCAGAGAAATGAAGCCTCAGCGTGCGCACGCTTGCTTGCGGGATCCCGAGCAGGGCTGAGAGCGTTTCTTCCAGGGGCCTGGTTCCATAGTGGCTCGCTAGGCAAGAGAGGAGGGAACCGTTGAGTCAGGCCAGGGGAAAGCACCGAGTCCACGCCGGGGACTGGGGCGCACTGGCCCGTGGGGTGGTGAGAGGGAGACCGCCGTGGCACCTGTGGAACGTGGGTCCCTGACAGGGCAGGAGGGGAGGGTGCCGGGGGCTCCTGTGGGTGATGATAGAGAGGATAAGGCTCTTGTTTCTTTCAGCTGTGAGGGCATGTGTTTGGGGTCACTGCTTTGAACGGCAAGTAGGCCTGGCCTTGGGGAGGTGACGCCCTGGGGCCCGGCTTGGGAGAGGGGAGGGGCAGAGTCTAGAGAGGTGGGCGTGGAGCAAAGCCCTGGCTTCTGCATCCCGAGGGGAAGAGTGACCTCGTGGGGACAGCACGTGAGGGATCGCTGCGTGCATGCGTAGTGGGGCTTCCGGTGGGGCTGCTTTCCATCACCTTCCAGGGACAGGGCCGAGGCCCGCTGTGTTGTCAGGACCGTTTCTGGCTTTAACCCTGGTTTCCATCATCATCCTGGGGTGTCTGCTTGTCCCTGGGAGGATGTTAATTGGATTGGTTAATTAACTCTAGGAGGCTCCTTCTTGTGTTTCTTGCTTTTTTTTTTTTTTTTTTTTTTTTTTTTGCGGTACGCGGGCCTCCCTCTCACCGCTGTGGCCTCTCCTGTTGCGGAGCACAGGCTCTTGGACGCGCAGGCTCAGCGGCCATGGCTCACGGGGCCCAGCCGCTCCGCGGCATGTGGGATCTTCCCGGACCGGGACACGAACCCGTGTCCCCTGCATCGGCAGGCGGACTCTCAACCACTGCGCCCCCGGGGAAGCCCCGTCTTGTGTTTCTTTTGCCTTTAATGTTTGTTTCTAAAACAGTGATTCTTCCCTCATGATGTCAACAGCTGTTTTTACCCTGCGCTGTAGACACTGGGTATTTTATTACTATTTGTCACGGACCGGTTTATGGCGTTTTCGGGGGGTGGGGGTGGGGGGGGCTTTACCTTGACCCCAAACCTACCACATTTTCTGCAACTCACCTGCCCTAACAGTCTGACGCCCCTGGCAGGGCAGATGTGACTCGCAAGTTGTGGAACCCTGGGGCCGTGGCGCGTGGGTGGGCAGCACCCGCTGTTTGGAGCACACCTCTGCCCTTGGTCTCCACACACCTTCTACGTATTCTGATGCATTTCTTTCAGTCCCTGAAATGCACGAGATGGAAAGGTAGTGGTGGGGAGACAGGTGCTCTGGCCCCAAGAAGAAGCATCTTGGCTTGGGAGACCAGAAGCATGAGTTATTTTGAGAGTACTTTGGTCCTCTATCTAGAGATCAGTGAAGCAAATTAGGGAAGTGATTAAGTGCAGTAAACGGCAGACTGGCATGTATTATGTTATGATTTGGAGGAAACTATCACACAGGAGGTAGAGTAATAGCCGGAGCATGGAAAGAGCGCAGATACGCCCTGAAGGAATAAATAAGGTCGTCCTGGGAGAGATCTCGCTGGAGACCATGGATTTTGCAGTCATTTGACCCTGGATCAGGGGTCACCTCAGCATTCTCATTTGAAAGCACTTAACTGTATAGAGTTAAAATGAGCATTAATTGAGATATGTGTGAGCCATTAATATGGTACTTGGTGTGTACTGAGCATAATTGCAGCCAACAGGAAAACTGCGTTATGTCACATACACCTATTAGGATGACTTAATAAAAAACCAAAATGGTAACGGCACGTATGGTGAGGCTAGAGCAGTAGAGCTGTGGAAGTGCAAAACGGCATAGGCGGTTTGGAGGACAGTTTGGCAGTGCTTACAAAGTTAAACACACGCTCCCAGGCCATGCAGCAACCCCACTTAGATATTTATCTGAGGGAAATGGAAATGTATGTGCTCCCAGAATTCACAAGACTTTATTTGCATTTGCCCCAAACTGGAAACTCCTTAACTGGCCCTCCTCCGGTAGTGGATGACCCAGCCGTGGGCGCCTGTACATGGGACGCGGCGGCTGGTGGTGGAGACGGCCTCACAGCACGAGGGAGCAGCACACGCGGTGGATCCCGGAGTGTCATGCGAGCCGAGGAAGCCAGGGTCAAAGGTCACATGCGGCCTGATTCCGTCTATATGACATTTGAGAAAACGCAGTGCTCTAGAGTCGACAGGGATCGGGCTTGCCTGGGGTGGGGTGAAGGTGCACGGGGACTTTTTCTGGGTGGTGAACGGCTCTGTATCTTGCTTGCTTGTGGTGGCACTTGTGAACAACTGTCAGAACTCAGAGTTGTGCACGAGAGTGAATTTCACTGTAATTTATACCTTACTCTAAAAATAAAAAAGAAAATCTCGAGCCTAGGCAAGGAAGTGAGAACGATCTCGGCGTGTCTGGGGAACCTGCGGGAACTGGCCCCTCTAACTGAGGGGTCCGTGAGAAATAAGCTCAGGTGGGTGGGGTGGAGTTGGGGTCTGGCTGCAGGGGCATCGAAGGAGCAGCTCTACCTGATGGGACGTAACACGGTGAGCCCTCGGCACTGCCCAGGCAGTGGGTGGCAGGGTGAGGGGGGCATTCTGTGTTGTGCAAGGACGGATAAGGGCCCAGTCAGGGGCCGGTGTGTTTCTCCAGCACGTGGGTGAGGCCTGAACACAATGCGTCTAGCAGGGGACCGTAGGGAGGCATGAGGCTGTCGCTAACGTGGACTCCCTTCCTTAGACGGGGAAAACTAAGCCGCCGTGAAGTCACCAACTTTCGTTTTGGAAAAACCGCCAGAAACAGGAGTGAAAGCCAGGCCTCCCAGGACACTCTGCTGGACGCTGGGCCAGTGGATGGTCTGCAGGATGATGTGTGCCAGGGACCCCCCTGTTGGCCGAAGAGCAGAAGTGGTCGGCTGAAGCCGCAGAGCCCGAGCTCCTCATTAGACGGGCAGCTGGGCCTCCTGTAGGGGTTCCCGTCGTTCCTCCCTCCGTGTAAATCGCATCAGGTCGCAAACCGACAGACGTGCGGGGCCTGTCCTTTTCTCTCCCTCAGGAGCTCTCGCGTTTTCCGTCCCAGTCGCGGATGCAGATTCTGGACCATTAGCCTCCGAGTTAGTTGGACGAATGCTCCTTGGAGGGCTTGTCCGTCTGCGGAGAACTGTGAGTCTCTGGCGCCAGAGTGTTTCTGAGCAGTGCCCCAGCCCCTTGCCGTCCAGGTCTCCACAGCCGGACGGGGGATTTGTTTACTGACAGAGGATGTTTGAAGTGGGTGAAGGGGCAGCTTCCACGTGTCTGGCGAGGCTGCCGACACAGCTTTTAGAGGTGGCGGGGAGGGACAGCAGGTGACACGGAGCTTCGCACAAAACACCCTCTGACCCACAGTCTGTCAACTGTGCTCTGCGGTTGCCCAGCCCTGGAAAGGGCACCCTCCATCCTGCCCTTGGCCGCTGTGGACGTGCTGTTTTGTTTACCTCGGGAACTCTCTTTTCTGTCACTAGCTGCCCCTTCCTCCACAGAAACGTGTACTGTCACATGACGTCTTGAACTTGCCCATGACACCAAGTCCCTCTATTGCTTTTCTCCCAGCGTGTGTAGTGCTCCCTTCAGTTTATTAGCAGGGTCTCCGGACCCTCAGTGTGAGGCCGGGGTCAACTAGAGAATTTCACCCAACTCCACTCCTTTATCTGGATCTCTGCTCTGCATTTCGGCCCAGTCTCAAGAAGACGCTGAAAACTAGTCTAGTTTGGGACCAGATGTGCCCGACTTTTCTCTTCGGCGGAGGGAGGGTTCTTTGCTCGTGTTTGGCCCTAGGGCTGCGTGCTGCGCAGGACCACACACGGAGTCTTCAGGGACCCTGGGGTGTGCCCTGGCCTCGGGGTGCCAGGTCGCTCAGGGCCCTCTTGGTCCTGCCCAGGCAGGTGGCACCACTGACCCGAGGGGAGGCCCTGTGCAGGGTGAAGGCTGCCTGTCGTGGAGCAGGGCCGGCTGAGCACTGGTCAGCACAGAGGGAGACCTCCCTCCAGGCTGGCCACCTCTGGCCACAGCTGCTCCCTCTCTGACTCCTGGGCCAGCGTCCTAAGTCTTTTTTTTTTTTTTGCGGTACGCGGGCCTCTCACCGCTGTGGCCTCTCCCGTTGCGGAGCACAGGCTCCGGATGCGCAGGCTCAGCGGCCATGGCTCACGGGCCCAGACGCTTCGCGGCATGTGGGATCCTCCCGGACCGGGGCACGAACCCGCGTCCCCCGCATCGGCAGGCGGACGCTCAACCACTGCGCCACCGGGGAAGCCCCAGCGTCCTGAGTCTTTGCGCCCTCAGCAGACCTTCCTCTCATTTTCCCCAGGCGGCACTGCCACCTGCTGACAGCCCCTCCTCATGTCCCCCCTCCTACGACTTCTCCAGCCCATCTCCGTGTCACAGCGCAATGACACCACCATTAGAATCAAGATTTTACTTGATGCTAATGGTGATATCATTAGTACCAAGGCTAGTGTTACTGAACATGTAGCATGTGTCATTGGTAACATTAGTATCAATACTAGTGTTATTGCACGTGTAGTATGTGTCAGACACTATACCAAGAGCCTGCAGAGATCCTGTGCAGTGGCCATTAACTGCTGTCCCCAGGGAGGGCACAGATGTGCCCAGGATCACACACCAGGTGTCTGATACTCTTGAGGGCAGGGCCTGACCATGTACAATGATCTCTTCATCTCTGCCTCCTAGGAGAGGACCTGGCCTATGGTAAACATTCAAGAAAATATCTGTTAAATGAATAAATTGGTTATATCAGAGATGGCTTCTAAAACTCAAAAGCTCTCTCTCTCTCTCTCTCTTTTTTTTTTTTTTTTTTTTTAAGCCCTGCTGATGCACTGACTGACTCCCTCAGATGCTTTTTTTATATTTTCCAAGGGGGGTATAATATTCAAAATGCTGGCTGTCGCTCAAGCTGTGTGTCTGGCACTGGTTTTGCTCTGCGCAGAATCCTTTGCCTGAACTGCCCTGGCATGTCTACGCCCAGGGTGTCTGTGGGTAGCAGCCATACAAAAGTGGCTTCCTGATGCCGTGGAGCCGTTGTTAGGGATTTCCTGCTTTGGCTCGTCCTGCATCCTTGTCACCCTAACCTGCTGCTGCCCAGCCCACCCTCCTGAAGCAGGGCTGGTGTATGACTTCCCACAATCCTGTAGGTCACCTGACAGTTCTTTGCTGGGCTCCCCGAGGCTCACATGCGTCCCTGCAGTCAAGTGACAGCTGAGTTGTATGGCTGGTCGAAGACGGCCTCACCCGTGTGTCCTTGCTGGCTGTTGTCTGGGGCGCCTCGGCTCTCCAGGGTCCTCACCCGGCTTTCTTACGTGTGGGGACCACAGGGCCGTGTTCTGAGGGGCTGACGAGCCCCTCCTTGCTTCCTGGCTGCTGACTCACACTCGGCTACAGCAAGTCACAGGGCCCAGCCCGGGATCCAGGTGGCTTGGGGCCATGCACTACAGCTCCTTGGGCGGGGGGAACAGGGAAGAAATGAGGCCTCAGGACTCCCCTGGTGGCGCAGTGGATAAGAATTGCCTGCCAATGCAGGGGACATGGGATCGAGCCCTGGTCCGGGAAGATCCCACATGCCGCGGAGCAGCTAAGCCCGTGCACCTCAACTCCTGAGCCTGCACTTTAGAGCCCTCAAGCCACAACTACTGAGCCCGTGTGCCACAACTACTGAAGCCCGTGCGCCTAGAGCCCGTGCTCTGCAACAAGAGAAGCCACCGCAATGAGAAGCCCACGCACCGCAAAGAAGAGTAGCCCCCGCTCGCCACAAGGAAGACCCAGCACAGCCAAAAATAAATAAATAAATTTATGTTAAAAAAGAAAAGAAATGCGGCCTCTTTCCTCCACCACCACCCGTGATTCCAAATCCATTTCGTTCACGACAGATTTTAGGATTTTCCACCAGAAATCCAGTGTGTGTTAAGGTACTTAGCACTTCACATGTGATGAGAATGTCTGGTCTGAATTGGGTTCTTGCCTGATCATGTCCTCTTCACCTTGGGCAGATTCCTTGCCCTTGACTGGTTCTCATTACATCTTAATTCCTGTTCCTGTTACTTCTTTTACTTCTGTCTCTTGGAAGCTCAGAGTGAGAATTCAAATTTGCTTCCTCATTCCCTCAATCTTTTTTTTTTTTTTTTCAGTACGCGGGCCTCTCACTGTTGTGGCCTCTCCCGTGGCGGAGCACAGGCTCCGGACGTGCAGGCTCAGCGGACATGGCTCACGGGCCCAGCCCCTCCGCGGCATGTGGGATCCTCCCGGACCGGGGCACAAACCCGCGCGTCCCCTGCATTGGCAGGCGGACTCTCAACCACTGCACCACCAAGGAAGCCCATTCCCTCAATCTTGATGTTCCATTTCTTTTGTGTTTCTATTTAGATCTTTGGTTTAAGTTACCCAGTCCCTTTTGGAAGAATATGAGCCTTTTGGTGAGGCTCACTAGCAGAATTTCTTTAAAAACAAATCCTGGCACTCGCAGTTCATGGGTTTTGCTGGTGGGATTCAGGATTATATGCTGTTGCGTAGGCCTGGGTGCACATGAATGAGAGTGAGTTTGCATGTTCTGTTTGATTTGACTCAAGTAAACTCTGCGGTTTCACACCCATGTAAGGCCCACCAGCTTTCTAATGAGTTCTTTCCGGTGCTTAATTCATCTGGTCCAGCACATCCTCAAGGTGTTAACATCTACTGTGTTCAAAGTATTTCACACTTACTTTCTTAAATCCTCTCAAAATGTAGCATTCTGGGTAATGCTACTGAGAATTCGAAAGATTGATAATTTATAAATTTCTGGAACCCAGATTTGAATCTTGTCCTTTCTAGTTTCAAAGCCAATGGACACGTGAATCTTTGGGCCGCAGAGAGTAGTAAATTATTAACAGGTTAACTGGCTCTTTGAAACTCAACATTTAAAAATACCTATGTCAGAAGAGGTTGTTCAATTCTCAGGCTTTAACATGCATTAGCAGTGAGAGGCAAGCACGGCTTAGAACAAACTCCGTGGGGTTGGCATATCTTGCTGGTGATTCCTGAATTCTGCAGACTCTGGGTCTGCCGTGGATAGAAGTCTCATGACTGCTCTTTGTAACTGTGGGATCTTGAGGAATTTGGGCGACTTTTTTTGTGGTTTACTTTGCTCTCCCCTAAAATGGAGTGCGTTAACCTTCCAAGGCCGTGGTGTGGGACATGGCTTACTTTTTATTGAGAAACAACTATGTGTCAGACTCAGCTAGCATCCTCCTCACACCCTGTGTCACTTAATTCTTGCAGCGTCACCATGGGTAGCAGGCCATGATTCCTACTGCTCTGAGCTCCAGCGCAGGAATCGGAATTGGTCTGTGAACCCTGAGTTCCATGCAGCAAATCACCTTCACCCCTTTTCTCCTTGTGATTAAACAAGATAAAGTGTGTGGGCAGGAAAAGCAACCTTGGAAAACAAAGATTACTATAAGATGGTAATTTTCTGAAGTGGAATAAGGGAAGAGGGAGGGTGGGCTGCCCCCCATTTACTGTCTGACCAGCTGGGCATGTCGGGCAGCGGAGCTGGGCTTAGGTATCCTAGCTTCCGGGGGGCCATCAGTCCGCCCAGAGCTGGCCTGGCCTTGTGGACGGAGCACGGACCCTGGGCCCGTCAGACCGGGGTGTGACCCTGTCGCCCTCACTGCCTGTTTGTTACGTGCTCCCGATTCAGTCTCTTTGGTTCTCAATTTTCTCGTCTTTTAAATGGAGCCGTGAATACTGCCCCTCAAGGATGCCATGAAGAGTGACTGAAATAGGTGCACGCAGCTGCTCTAGGGACCCCGCTCACAGGGAGCGCTCAGTGAACGGCACTTCTGTGGAGACGGCCTCACCGTCATTGTGATTTCCACCCCCCACGTCCTCTGTGGAGTTAGGGACGGGCCTGGTAGAACAATGGGCTTTGGTCTCTGCATGTAGTCACCAGGGAACTTGTGGGAAAGTCTAGCTGCCCCTTAGTTTATAGGTCAGTGCCAGCCGTAGCCACAGGCACACAAGATCAGTTTGGTCTTTTGTTGTCCAGTTTCTTGGGAAAAAAAATGCTCAGTAGGGAAAGGGCTGGACACAGAGAGCTGGGCCCCTCAACAGGCCTGTTGGGGCAGCGTCCAGCAGTCCCTGCCTGGACAGCAGCCCTCTCTGGGCCCGTCTCCAATTCCAGGGCAGGGGAGACCCCTGCGCGTTCTAGAACAGTGCCTTGACCTCACACCTTAAAAGCAGGGCCAGGCTCACACCTGTTTCTAGACCTCAGGCAGCTTTTGTAGCCTCAGGCCAGACGTGAGCCTTAATGCCTTAATGATATGAAATAGTGTGTCGGTGTGAAATGCTAACGTAAACACGCCTGTGTTAAAATTTATTATTCATGAAGGTAATTTAAAAATACGACGGGGGGCTTCCCTGGTGGCGCAGTGGTTGAGCGTCCGCCTGCCGACGCAGGGGACGTGGGTTCGTGCCCCGGTCCGGGAAGATCCCACATGCCGCGGAGCGGCTGGGCCCGTGAGCCATGGCCGCTGAGCCTGCGCGTCCGGAGCCTGTGCTCCGCAGCGGGAGAGGCCACGACGGTGAGAGGCCCGCGTACCGCAAAACAACAACAGCAAAAACAAAAATAAAAATAGGCCGGAAAGTTTGGGAAGTGGAAGCCAACACTCATCATTCTCCACTCTCAACACAACCATTTTTATTTTAGTGCATTTCATTCCAGGCTAATCTATGTGGATAACCTTCTTTTTTTATGGTTTGTTTCATTGTGTCCATAAACTTTTGTCTCCCGCTTTTCCATTTAATGTAGTATATGCACTTTGCATGTGGCTGTGTGGTCTTTATAATTCTTAATGGTTGCATAATGTTCTTTTGAGGGGCTGTACCATAATTTAACTCACCTCCTACTGGTGAATGTTTTAAGTTTCTTCTTTTTTTCTTTTATAAACAATGCTGCAACATCCACGCGTAATATTTATTCCTTATTTTGGGTTAGTTCATGAGGGTAAATTCACGGAAATGACATCTGTCAGCTTAAAGGTTACGTGTCTTTCTAGTTATTGGCATGTGGTGTCAGATTGCTTTCCAGTCAAGTTCAACTAATTTACACTCTATCCTTTTGCTTTTTTTTTTTAAACATCGTTATTGGAGTGTAATTGCTTTACAATTGGTGTGTTAGTTTCTGCTGTATAACAGTGAATCAGCTCTACATATACATTTATCCCCATTTCTCCTCCCTCTTGAGTCTCCCTCCCACCCTCCCTATCCCACCCCTCTAGGTGGTCACACAGCACCGAGCTGATCTCCCTTTGCCATGCGGTTGCTTCCCACTAGCTATCTATTTTACGTCTGGTAGTATATATATGTCCACGCCACTCTCTCACTTCATCCCAGCTTCCCCTTCATATCCTTTTGCTTTTAAATAAGACAGTGAGACACCTGTAGCCCATGTTGTAATAGCACATACTGGAATCGTGTGGAAAATGCCCCGGGCAGAGAATGGACATGTAAATAAGTGTGCCAGAGGTAAAGAATCAAGCAGCCTGTCCCTGACTGGGACCCTGCACCTTGTCCCAAGGCAGAACACAAGAGGGAGGGGCTTCTGTGCAGACAGCACCCCTGGAACCTGCTGGCGGCCAGTGCCCAGCAGGGCTGGCTTTCCAGCTCATGGGGGCAGGTCTCTCCACACAGAGTTCTGCTCACGTTAGGGGCTGGTCACTCACGTTAGGGGCTGCATGTGAATGGTCCACCTGGCTTCTGTAATCTGATTGATCTAAACAACCTTGGAGGGAAAGGGCTTGGCACTGTGGAAAAACCAGCATTTTGGAACAGGCTCAAGTGGAATCCAGGCTCTGGTGGTACTGCATCAACCCCCTTTCCCAGGTGTCACTTCTCTGTGGAATGGGCTAATGATGCATGAGTGTTCAGTTTGCACAAATCCATCGTGAAAGAGGAATTTGTAATTAATAAAGACCTTATGAGAAAAATAGTTTTAGGACAACCCTTCTGGAGTGTGTGGGTAATATTCACCTGGCAAGTAGCCGTTGATCTCTAAATCAAGAGAATGTTGATGAGAACCTGTGAATTTTAAATTAATAAAAATGCTGAACAGTTCCCATTTACTGTTGCTCATGTGCTAGAAACTTCAGAAAATCTCTCCCTACCATCTCACTGAGATGCTCACGAGTTTATTTCCTTGGTTGCGGTGCCACGCATCTTTCGAGATGTACCTCCTGCGTGGTGTTTCTGGTACTCTAGGCACATTCACTAGTTCCCTTTAAAAAAATCCACGTGGTCACCTTCATTTTACCTGCTGACCTTGACGTGAATTATCTTCTTCAAACATATTCTTCAAACACCTCCGCCTTGAGGCTGCCGGGCCTTGCCTGGTCTTGGCTTTGGCCGTGGGCGTGGGCTGGGCCCTCTGCCCTTCCCTCTCCCAGGGCGGCTCTGGGAAAGCTGCCTCCCTCCCCTACTGCACCACGTCTTGCCTTTTCCCCCGAGGCCAGGTCTCTCTGATTCTGGTTGTCTCAGAAGAGAGGTGGATCCACATCCACGGTCTCCCTGAACTGAGACTCTTCCCCCCCGAGGACCGGCTGCGTGCACCGTGGTGGGCGGTTACCTGCTCCTGTGCGTTGGGTGTCAGTGGGTGATAGGCCCTCCCGCTCATGCTTGGTCAGCTGTTCCTGGGCCACACTGCTAGGAATTTATGATTCCGTGAGGATTTGCGATTAGAGAAGGGGAAAAACAGTTACAAATTTTCCATTTCATTTGTAACCCTGGGCCCCCTTGGAGCCTTCGCATCGCATTCTAGGACCCACTTTTCCTCTGGAGACGCTCTTCAGAAGACTCAAGATCTGGTGCCCATGGCGGGTCTCGTCTCACCCATCCCTCCCCGGAGCCAGTTCTGACTCAGGTGTTTACCGAGCTGAGCAGGGCAGGGACCTGTGGGACGAGGACCCGAGGCCCCAGTGGAGGGGACGTAGTGCGAGCTGGCGGCACCTACTGGTGACAGGGCGGCGTTGCAGCCGGTTCTGCGATCCCGCATACACCTGGGAGCCCAAGCAAGTGGGGAAGCAGCTTTGCTAAGAGCATCGATGCCGCCAGGCCAGGCGTGGAGGGGGTCCTGGAAGAGATGAGAGGGCGGGGAGGGGGCTGGCGTGGGCGTGGCCTCTGGAGGTGGAAGGGAGGGCACGGTGGTGCAGGGCCGCCGAGGATGCGCTTGCCTCTCCCTGCAGCTCTGCTCAGCGCCTGGTCAGGCGGCTACATGCTAACCTCTGCCCTGCCGCTTTTTTCCTCATCCGTTGGGAGTTGCTGTTTTTCAATATTAAAAAACAATTGACTTTTACATAAGTCATGGGGGAAAGAATTTTCTAAAATACACTGGGGTGTTTTTGTTGTTTTGTAAAAAGACATTTTCTAGTCAAGTTTGCCGAAATTCATCATTTGCCTCAAGTAAGAGAACCTGCTTTAGCTAATGTTGAGAGTCCCAGAACAAGAGGGGCAGCAGTTAAGAAGGGGCTTTGTCCAAGACTCCTAACGGGAGAAGCCGTTTCTCTGTTTACAGGAAGAAACAGGTGGAATGAGAGCACGTGATAAAGGAGGGGGCCATAAATGTCAGGCGCTTAGCTCAGCTGTGGGCTCTCGTTAGTCGTTCGTCATCTGCTTTGGGACCCGGAGCGGTCGCGCGTCGTAAACTCCTGCGAGGAAAAAGGAATGTTAATAGCCCTCCTTGTGCTCCCCACCTGCCCACCCCGCAGGGCCACCTGCTGCTCTGCCGTGAGCACAGGGGTTAGGATTGATGGATTGCTCTTGAAAGGGGATTGTGGCGTGAAATAGGTTGCCCCTGGGTGTGTGTCTCATTGCAAAACTGGCTTTAAAAATCAGGAAATGCTGACTCACACCTTAGTTCCCTGAAGGGAGGGGGCTTAAAATTGCCATTAAAAAGGGAGACACCCTGGAAATACGTGGTTGATAGGTGTTGGCTCAGGAGTGTTTAATATGATTATTTTTCCTTTTACGTAAATAAGATCTATGGGCACACTTTATTTTTAGAGCTGTTTTAGATTTACAGAAAAAATGGGAACATAGTGCAGCGTTCCTATGCACCCCGTAACCAGTTTTGCTTATTATTAAAGAACCAGTGTTGATGATGTTATTATTAACTATGGTTCCTACTTTATTCTGATTTCCTGAGTTTCTCCCTCATGTCCTTTTTCTGTTCCAACAGCCTGTCCAGGTACCGCATTTCATTTAGTTATCGTATCTCTTCAGGCTTCTCTGGGCTGTGACAGTTTCCTGCCTTCCTTGTTTTGATGACCTTGACAGTTCTGAGGAGGCCTGGTCAGGGATTTTGTAGAATATCCCTCATCTGGGGTTTGTTTGTCTGATGTTTTTCTCATGATTAGACTGGAGTTGTGGGTTTGGGGAGGATAGACCACAGAGATAACAAATGCATCCATTTTAACAAGTCCAAGAATGAGCTAATTATGGGGTGGAAAGGAGGAAGTTTAGAAGTCGGAGCAGGAAATTAAAAGAGGGGTAAAGACTGGGCCTTCAAAATGGAAGAAGGCAGGTTAAATGTTCTCAGTGATGGGACTCAGTGTCTAACTAATATAAGGCCTTGCAGTTCAACGGGGCCCTGCCAGTTACATCATTTCGGGGGTGGGATAGAGGTGCCTTTAAGTTTCCGTTTTACACATTGGGAAACTGAGTCCTAGAAAGCCACCCTGGGCAGGCTCAGGTGATAGAGATGGGACGAGACTGACATTTCCAGCCCTCGCCTCCCGTGCTTCAGGTGTCAGGCTCCTGGGTTGAGGAGTGCCTCACTGATGGACATTCATCTGTGAGGCCCCAGGGATTCAAATGGGAAGATTGTCACTAAATTAAGGCACTTGGCAAACCGCGTGTGGAGTGACTGTGCAGGGTGATGCACTAGGCCCTCTGCTTGTTAGAAAAGGTAAATAGCAGGGGACCAGTAGCGGTGTTGTTGCAGCTTGTGACTGCAGTATGAGTGATTGTTTCAGCTCCCCAGTATGGAATGGTCCCACCGTGTCTCTCACGGCCTGCTTTTCCCTGAGGGTACCCAGTAAAATAAACGAGACGATGACCTTCATCGTCACACACGTTTTATTTGTGAGCAAGTGAATCTGTATGAAGCCATCTGTGGCTCTGAACCCACAGGAGAAACTCGCCCCCTCCCATTTTAGCGATGTTGAGTTTCATGGGCCAAGTTGGAATGAGCAGTGGGAAACTTTTAAGTACATCAGTGAAGGCAGTGGTTCTTAACTCTGCGCGTCAGAGCTGCCTGGGAAGCTTCCAGAAAACACCCACGGCTGGACCCCATGCCCGGAGGCTGGGATGAAGCGGGCGGGGGCAGGACCAGGCCTCGGGGAGACTGGCCTTGCCCTCTCGCTGCCTGGCTCGCTGGCCGCGCAGGCCCTGCTTCTTTAATCCCCAACCTGTTGACTGTCACCTGAGTAAGGGTTGGGACTCTGGCGGGAGCTTGCTGTTGGAAGCTCACCTGAGCTGTTCCAGCTCCTGCAGCCTGTTCTACCAGCTCTGCCCGAAGTGATGAGACAGGGTGGGCTGGGCCAGGACTCACTGCCTCCCACACAGTGTTCAGAAGCGGTGGGGTGCCTGGGCCCAGCACTACCCCTTCCTCTTCCAGTGATGACCAGCAGGGAAGAGGACATTCTTCCTCTTACACCAGGTCACCGTTCCAGCGGGCCTCTTATTTAGAAGCAGCAGCCACACTCTTGATTTTATAAATGCAGAGATGTGGGTGTTTGTGGACTACAGGCTCCAGGTTTTAGGAGACGCCTAGCCTAGCTGAGGGGGCCTCCCCAGGCGTTCCGGCCCTTCTTTCCTCAGGACCCTTTCCCAGTGAGTTAATAAAACTGCCTTTGTCACTTTGTCAGTGGGATACATGCCTTAGGTAGAAAGCAGAGGTTTAGATGCTGTCACCTTGTATCAGAGGCTTCCTCACCCTCTGGAGAAAAGACCTCGGGATTGTTCCCCACCCTGACCAGTTAGAAACAAGGACGAGCCTCTGTGGTTCCCCTGTGGTCACTTCAGAGGGAGCAGGAAACTAAATCCACTCTTGAAAATGTGCTTTCAAGCAAACCACTTAACTAGTTTTCAGTGCCTTAGCTTGGCAGTGCGCTCTTAAGAAGTGGGCTGTGGAAATAGAAATTATCACATCTTTTTAACACATCTGGCAACCTGGCTTTCTCTCCCCAGCCGGGCATGTTGCTGTACAGATTGGTCATGGTGGTGGTAATCACTGAACAGTCATCGAATAACTGTGAAAAGTAGACAGTTGATGAGAAAGGAATCAAGTAGTCATTCAGATGGTATTTTTGATAACTTGATCTGCCTCTGAGCATACTGTCTAGTCAGCTGAAGGATTTTTTTTTCTTTTTTTTTTTTTTTTGCCGGACGCGGGCCTCTCACTGTTGTGGCCTCTCCCCTTGCGGAGCACAGGCTCCGGATGCGCAGGCTCAGCGGCCACGGCTCACGTGCCCAGCCGCTCCGCGGCACGTGGGATCTTCCCGGACCGGGGCACGAACCCGCGTCCCCTGGCTCGGCAGGCGGAATCTCAACCACTGCGCCACCAGGGAAGCCCTTTTTTTTCTTTTTTTTTTCTTTTTTTACATCTTTATTGGAGTATAATTGCTTTACAATGGTGTTAGTTTCTGCTTTATAACAAAGTGAATCAATTATACATATACATATGTTCCCATATCTCCTCCCTCTTGCGTCTCCCTCCCTCCCACCCTCCCCATCCCACCCATCCAGGTGATCACAAAGCACCGAGCTGATCTCCCTGTGCTATGCAGCTGCT
>RJWK010034307.1:0-22725 GCA_004363435.1 Platanista minor | reverse complement strand
TGATACGATTTCAATTTTCTTAAATTTACCAAGGCTTGATTTGTGACCCAAGATATGATCTATCCTGGAGAATGTTCCATGAGCACTTGAGAAAAATGTGTATTCTGTTGTTTTTGGATGGAATGTCCTATAAATATCAATTACGTCCATCTTGTTTAATGTATCATTTAAAGCTTGTGTTTCCTTATTTAGTTTCATTCTGGATGATCTGTCCACTGGTGAAAGTGGGATGTTAAAGTCCCCTGCTATGAATGTGTTACTGTCGATTTCCCCTTTTATGGCTGTTAGTATTTGCCTTATGTACTGAGGTGCTCCTGTGTTGGGTGCATAAATATTTACAATTGTTATATCTTCTTCTTGGATCGACCCCTTGATCATGATGTAGTGCCCTTCTTTGTCTCTTGTCATAGTCTTTATTTTAAAGTCTATTTTGTCTGATATGAGAATTGCTACTCCAGCTTTCTTTTGGTTTCTGTTTGCATGGAATATCTTTTTCCATCCTCTTACTTTCAGTCTATATGTGTCTCTAGGTCTGAAGTGGGTCTCTTGTAGACAGCATATATATGGGTCTTGTTTTTGTATCCATTCAGCCAGTCTGTGTCTTTTGGTGGGAGCATTTAATCCATTTACATTTAAGGTAATTATCAATATGTATGTTCCTATTCCCATTTTCTTAATTGTTTTGGGTTTGTTATTGTAGGTCTTTTCCTCCTCTTGTGTTCCTTTCTTCGAGAAGTTCCTTTAGCATTTGTTGTAAAGCTGGTTTGGTGGTGCTGAACTCTCTCAGCTTTTGCTTGTCTGTAAAGGTTTTAATTTCTCCATCAAATCTGAATGAGAGCCTTGCTGGATAGAGTAATCTTGGTTGCAGGTGTTTCTCCTTCATCACTTTAAATATGTCCTGCTTGAAGAGTTTCTGCTGAAAGATCAGATGTTAACCTTATGTGGATTCCCTTGTGTGTTATTTGTTGTTTTTCCCTTGCTGCTTTTAATATATTTTCTTTGTATTTAATTTTTGATAGTTTGATTAGTATGTATGTGCCTTGGCATGTTCCTCCTTGGATTTATCGTGTATAGGACTCTCTGCTTCCTGGACTTAACTATGTCCTTTCCCATATTAGGGAAGTTTTCAACTATAATCTCTTCAAATATTTTCTCAGTCCCTTTCTTTTTCTCTTCTTCTTCTGGAACACCTATAATTCAAATGTTGGTGCGTTTAATGTTGTCCCAGAGGTCTCTGAGACTGTCCTCAGTTCTTTTCATTCTTTTTTCCTTATTCTGCTCTGCAGTAGTTATTTCCACTATTTTATCTTCCAGGTCACTTATCCGTTCTTCTGCTTCAGTTATTCTGCTATTGATCCCATCTAGAGTATTTTTAATTTCATTTATTGTGTTGTTCATTGTTGCTTGTTTCATCTTTAGTTCTTGTAGGTCCTTGTTAATTCTGTTTCCAAGGTTTTGGATCATCTTTACTATCATTATTCTGAATTCTTTTTCAGATAGACTGCCTATTTCCTCTTCATTTGTTAGGTCTGGTGGGGTTTTATCTTTCTCTTTCATCTGCTGTGTGTTTTTCTGTCTTCTCATTTTGCTTATCTTACTGTGTTTGGGGTCTCCTTTTTGCAGCCTTCAGGTTCATAGTTCCTGTTGTTTTTGGTGTCTGTCCCAGTGGCTAAAGTTGGTTCAGTAGGTTGTGTAGGCTTCCTGGTGGAGGGGACTAGTGCCTGTGCTCTGATGGATGAAGCTGGATCTTGTCTTTCTGGTGGGCAGGTCCACGTCAAGTGGTGTGTTTTGGGGTGTGGCCTTATTATGATTTTAGGCGGCCTCTCTGCTAATGGGTGGGGTTGTGTTCCTGTCTTGCTAGTTGTTTGGCATAGGGTGTCCAGCACTGTAGCTTGCTGGTCTTTGAATGAAGCTGGGTGCTGGTGTTGAGATGGAGATCTCTGGGAAATTTTCGCCGTTTGATATTATGTGGGGTTGGGAGGTCTCTTGTAGACCGGTGTCCTGAAGTTGGCTCTCCCACCTCAGAGGCACAGCACTGACTCCTGGCTGCAGCACCAAGAGGCTTTCATCCACACAGCTCAGAATAAAAGGGAGAAAAAGTAGAAAGAGAGAAAGAAGGAGAGAAGGGCAGGGGGGGCGGTGAGCGATGGAGGGAGGGAGGGAGGGAGGAAGGAAGGATAATATAGACTGTTGGATAAAATAAAATAAGGTTATTAAAATAAAATATTTTTAAGATAGAAAAAAATTTTTTAAAAGTTAAAAAAAAAAAACAAAACCAGACAGAACCCTAGGAGAAATGGTGAAAGCAAAGCTATACAGACAAAATCTCACACGAAGAATACACATACACACTCATAAAAAGAGGAAAAGGGGAAAAAAAGAAAAAATAAATAAATCTTGCTCTCAAAGTCCACCTCCTCAATTTGGGATGATTAGTTGTCTATTCATGTATTCCACAGATGCAGGGTACATCAAGTTGATTGTGGGGATTTAATCCACTGTTCCTGAGGCTGCTGGGAGAGATTTCCCTTTCTCTTTGTTCACACAGCTCCGGGGGCTCAGCTTTGGATTTGGCCCCGCCTCTGCGTGTAGGTCGCTGGAGGGCGTCTGTTCCTCGTTCAGACAGGACAGGGTTAAAGGAGCCGCTGACTCGGGGGCCTCTGGCTCACTCAGGCCAGGGGGAGGGAGGGGCAGGGAGTGCGGGGCGAGCCTTCGGCGGCAGAGGCCGGCGGGACGCTGCACCAGCCTGAGGCGCGCTGTGCATTCTCCCGGGGAAGCCGTCCCTGGATCACGGGACCCTGGCGTTGGCGGGCTGCACAGGCTCCGGGAGGGGAGGTATGGAGAGTGACCTGTGCTTGCACACAGGCTTCCTGGTGGCGGCAGCAGCAGCCCTAGTGTCTCAGGCCCATCTCTGGGGTCCGCGCTGGTAGCCACGTCTCACGCCCGTCTCTGGAGCTCCTTTAAGCAGCGCTCCCAATCCCCTCTCCTCGCACACCAGGAAACAAAGAGGGAAGAAAAAGTCTCTTGCCTCCTTGGCAAGTCCCGACTTTTCCCCGGACTCCCTGCCGGCTAGCCGTGGTGCACTAACCCCCTGCAGGCTGTGTTCATGCCGCCAACCCCAGTCCTCTCCCTGCGCTCCGACCGACCGGAGCCTCAGCTCCCAACCCCGCCCGCCCGGGGTGGGGGAGCAGACAAGCCCCTCGGGCTGGTGAGTGCCAGTCGGCGCTGATCCTCCGTGCGGGAATCTCTGCCCTTTGCCCTCCGCGCCCCTGTTGCTGCGCTCTCCTCCGCGATTCTGAAGCTTCCCCCCTCCGCCACCCGCAGTCTCCGCCCGCGAAGGGGCTTCCTAGTGTGTGGAAACCTTTACTCCTTCACAGCTCCCTCCCACTGGTGCTGGTCCCGTCCCTATCTTTCTGTCTCTGTTTTTTCTTTTTTTTGTTTGCCCTACCCAGGTACGTGGGGAGTTTCTTGCCTTTTGGGAGGTCTGAGGTCTTCTGCCAGCGTGCAGTAGGTTTTCTGCAGCAGTTGTTCCACGTGTAGATGTATTTCTGGTGTATCTGTGGGGAGGAAGGTAATCTCCGCGTCTTACTCTTCCGCCATCTTGTCTCTCCTCCCAGTGTCTGTTTCTGGTCTGTCTCCTTGGTTCTTTTTTATAATTTCTCTTTCTTCGGTAAATATCATTTTGAACCAGTATTTTTCTTTTCATGATTTCATTGAGTTGTCGTTCTGAGCTTTCTTATAGCTTGTTGAGTTTCTTCAAAACAGCTATTTTGAATTCTTTATCAACTAGATCACAAAATTCCATGACATTAAGTTTGGCTATTGGAGAATTATTATCTTTTAACGATGACATGGTTCCTTGATTTTTCATGTTCTTTGTAGTTTTGTGTTGCTGCTGTTGCATTTGAAGTAGCAGACACCTCCTCAGATCTTTGCTAGTTGTCTTCAAGTGGGGCATTCTGTTTGTTGATATTGCCATTAATTCTGCCTTTTTCTGGGTACCCTTGTTTCACTCTGCTTGTTCCCTTTTGTAGCAAACTTTTAAAGCTTTTTTGATACAAAAAAGTATCTTTTTTGGTTCTTACAACTCACCAGACTGGCCACTGGCTTCTTTGTTTTCGAGAAGGTGACGCTACAGTCCAAGTTTCTGGCTTCTCCTTTGCCCACAGACCCTGGCCAGTTCTCTGATCACACGCTCTGTCTACTGGAGCTTGTTTTTGCTTCTGTACTCAGGAGCCATGCACAAGATGCTAGCTGCAGAGAGGGGGAAAGTGTGAGCTTAGCTGTTAGGGCACTGGGGATGCCCATGGACCTGGTAAGAGGATCCCCAGGAGTGGCACTCCCAGAGGCTCATGGGTGGACTTCTTGCTGAGTTCAGTTAGCAGGAACTGCATCCCTTTAAAGACCTTGGATATTTTAATCTGCTTCTTTCCTGATCTCCTCCCTCTTGGCACTCATGGAAGTCCTGCGTCAGTACTCTGGGTGCTTCTGGAGAGAAACAGGTTCTCCAGCTGCTTCCCACACCACTGGCGAGCTAGGTACTCACTCATTGCTCTCCTTGTCTCTTGTGAAAGAGGTCACCACTGTCAGATCCTCTGTATGCAGTGATTCCTTGGCGGTGAGGGGGGCGGGGAAGGGGGGTGCAGTGCTGAGAAAGTTCTTCTAGATCCACTGCATCCAGACTTTCTCCCTCTCCAATGACATGCTGGAATCTCCCCTAGGAAAGGCTGGATTTCTGCAATTTCTTTATCTTCTGTGGGTGTCTGCCCAGGTCAACACTCTCCACGTTTTTTCCCAACTGCAACCAGAAGGGTCAGGCAAGTTTATTGTCCCATGGGCTCCACAACCCATATCAAGGTCTAACCCTAACCCTATTACCAGATGCAGAGGTAGGCAAGACCCCTTACAGGTCCCCTGGCATATGGTGCTGGTTCCCACAGCACCCACAGAGGTGCTTGTGTTCATGAAAGATGCCCTAATTCTTTGTTGAAAAAGGACAAGAGGAGGAACACCCTACACCACCGTGATGCTGATATCACTTGTTTATGCCTCTTCTTGTCCTAAACATAATTTCCCTCCCATTCACGAGCAGTTTTCAAGAGTAGGCTTCTCTCATCTTCACTTCTTTATCATCTGTCGTTTTGAACCATCTCGTCTTCTGCAGTCACTGTGAGGTTACCCTCTAGTTATTCTCTCGTGGCATCACCCTCATTCCTGCTTCCTGTCTGATGGCTTCCTTAACTGTGTCAAATTTCTCTCATTGCTTGAAAAAAATCACTCTTCTGTAACCTTTAACCCTGCAGACCACTCTAGCCAAGAATTTTGTTTCTTCTGTAACTTTTTTTTCCTGGTTTTAAAAGTTATGTTCATAGTAAAAATATGAAGGAAAAAAATGAACCATCCAAAATCAATGTTGGATCCTCTGGAATGCCTTTCTTCTCCAGCTAACTCCTGCTCACCTTTCAAGTTCGAGCTTCCATACAGGTTTTTTAAGGCTTCCCTAATTCTTTCCCCCTTTTTCTCTGTATCCTATAGTCCCATATTTTTTCTTCATTGCACCCAACTCTGGGTTATAATTAAAGTTGTACTTATTTGATTGATGCCCTCACTAGAATATAAGCTACATAGAGACAGGAAGTATGTCTGTTCTGCTCATTATCATACACCTAGCATCTAACACAAATGCTGTAGGAGCTCAAGCATTTATTAAATGAATGAACAATATTTACACTGTCTTCTAAATTTCCTTAGCAGTCTATATCTCCAGTTAATACTCTTTCCTGTTCCTGGAGGTAGGGATTATTTATCATTGCACGACTTTATTTACTTTTTTTTTTTTTTTTTTTTTGCGGTACGTGGGCCTCTCACTGTTGTGGCCTCTCCCGTTGTGGAGCACAGGCTCCGGACGCGCAGGCTCAGCGGCCATGGCTCACGGGCCCAGCCGCTCCACGGCACGTGGGATCTTCCCGGACCGGGGCACGAACCCGCGTCCCCTGCATCGGCAGGCGGACTCTCAACCACTGCGCCACCAGGGAATTCCCTGCACGACTTTATTAAGCCCCAGACCGTCTTCATGGGGCTGTAGAACAGGAGGTATGATGTCAGGAACCTGGTTCCTGCCTTTGAGCAGCTCTGGGTCTTGGCTTTCTCTCCAGTATGAGGTTAAGGAGTTGGAGTAGATAAAGGTTTTCAAACTGCCCTGTAGAGCCATAGGGATCCTTAGGTAACTTTCCAGGGCTGCCTACTTGCAGTGTCAGTTCAGAGGTTGTTGGAAGATTTTTAAGCTCTCAAATCTCAGACTCTGAAAGACTAATTACTACCCTCAGAGAGGTCAACTTCTGGTGAAAACTGATTAATTTTTTTCTTGTCAGCTCCTAGGTTTCAAGGAGGACCTCTACTAAACATTTGCTAAATGCATATTGACTACAGGTCAGGTGCTGATGGGGGGTCCTTACTTGGTAAGACAAAGCTCTTGTTTTTAGGTTGCTCTGTCCAACATGGGTAGTCATCAGCCACACGTGAATAAACTGTGGCTAGTCCGAATGGAGATGTGCTGAAAGCATGCAACACACACTGGGTTTTGAAGACTTAGTATAAAACAAGAATATAAAATGTCTCATTGTTATATTAATTAAATATTGAAATATTTTGGATATACTGGGTTAAGTTGGATATATTATTAAAATTAACCTGTTCCTTCTTAATACGGTTAAATATTTAATATGGTTATTTAATGGTTTAATATTTAGTATGGTTACTAGAAAATTTTAAATTTCTTAGGTACCTCACGTTACATAATTTCACTTGACAGCATTGTTTTATAGTTTATAATTTAGTGTGGCAGTAGTAGTTACACTTCTGAGCACTTACATATTCTTTAAGACCTAGCCTCTCAGGTGTAATCCCTGGCCAGTACAAGCAGTATCACTTGGAAGCTTATGAGAAATGGCAGAGTCGCCAGCTCCACCCACCCCAGACCATCTAAGTCAGAGTCTGCATTTTAACTAGATCCCCAGGTGATTTGTGTGCACTTGAACATTTGAGAGGCTCTGATCTAGATTGCAGTAATAGGACTCTTGCTACCTCTCCTATTTTTGCTTCTCTAATCTCACTGGATCTGGGATTCTTAACCTGAACCTGAGGGAGCTGGATCCTTCTGGGGGTGGGAAGTCTACAGATGGGCCCTAGGACTCTGTAAAATACTGAAACTTTATGTATATTGTTCATGAAAGGGTCTGTTTTTATTTTCATCAGTAAAGCAGTGGTTATAAAAGGATGCCCTTGTCAGCAATGAAAATGCTGGGGGTGGGGACCAGCAGTGTTTGAACCAAGCCCTCTCGTGATCCTGATGTCAAAAGTTTGAGAACCACTGAATTAATTAGAGAGGAAGGCAAAGAAGAGGGTCGAGCCACTTACTACATTACAGTCTGGTCAGGAGGGTGATGCTGGCTTGAATTGAGATTGGCATCATGTGAATTGGTTGGAGGAGTGCGGTGATGCAAGGTGAGATGATGGATGTGATTCTAGATGCATTGAAATTGATGATATTGACTAATTTCAAATGTTCATTGAATAATTTTCTTACCTATCTATCTTTATGTTCAGCCTAGCATAAGTTTACCCAGAAAAGGGGCTTTGTAGGTCAAACAAACCTGAACTTGACAACTGGTAAAAGTAAATTGAACTTAAACAAATGTTTAAGTAAATTATTTTTAACACACTGATTTTATATAAAGTTAAACAGTCACCAATGGATAGCCCACAGTATATGATTACCATGTGATACAGTTGTGTTTGTTTTGGTCTACGGGAATGGACTAAATCAACAATTTATTAAAGGCAGTTTTTTTAAATACATTTATTAACCAATGTTAACACATTAAATGAACCTATATATTGCTAGTCAGAGCAGCTTACAAAATGCCAGAATGCATCATAGAACTGGACAGCCACAATGAATAATTACAATGTGCATAGTGGCTAAGCTCAACACCTTGATATAGCTTTATGATTGCAGAAAATTTTTAATAATGATTCCTAAAACAATCAATTGTAATTTTACCTAAAACTTTTACAAAACCAGGCCACAATCTCTTTTTTTAATTTTGTTTTTTTTTTTTTTTTTTTAACACACAGTTTTCACGCTGTAGTAACTTGGAAATGTGCAACCGTGTCAACGGAGACAAAAAAGCCAAAGTAACACGAATCTTACTTTCATGCAGCTATCGGTAAATAGTACACACTCTGGAATGATTTTACACCAAAAATAGTTCCACAATAACTTGCTCTCATAGGGGTGGATCGAAGTTTTAAAACTTGAAAATCAATCAATCAATCAATCAGAGAAGGTTAAGTGTTCATGGTTACGTCGTCTCGCTCAGACCACGGCACCGTGGCAACACTGACACATCACACAGCAACAAGGAGGGACCGAGAATGCCGAGTCCCTGCATAATCCAGGTATGGTGCTGAAATGGGGCTACTGGGCAGGTCCTACAAGCCATTGGGCACCACTGGGCAGTAGCTTGTCGATTAACTAACTTAACTTGTGTCACCACCATCTGTAACAGCATCAGGACTGGATGAATGATTATTTCACAGAAGGCTCTTTAGAGTGACCCTGACAAACCTGGAGAAAACTTTTTAAAAGGTTTTTCTCCTGATTCTCTCTCTCACTTACATGGTGTGTAATTGCTTTAATAAATATCAAAGGTCTAAATAAATATTTACAAATTATTTCTCTAACCTTAAAAATAAATGATAAATGGGAATTTATTTTGACTTGGTTCTAAGATCAGTCTTTGAAAAAACATAAATTGTGAGTTTTTTGTTTGTTTTTTTTTTTTTTTTTTTTTTGTAAAAAGTAATTTAAGTTTTCCTGGCTGTATTTTATATGTCTGTCTATGTATAAAAAAAATCATTATTCAACTATCGATCCATTCCTATTGGTAATGCTTCTTAATCCAGACATTCCGCAAAATACACTTTTTACAAATCACGGCATCTTTAATACAAGAAAATTAACATGCATTATTCTTCATTCTGTGTACAGTGGTGGAGTTCAGTAGTAGGCAATGACCCACTACTACAAACATAACGGCTTCTGTGAAACTTAAGTGCTTTCTTTCCTTTCAGTATTAACTTACTTACAATGTAAGAGGTGACACCAGATAATAGGCAATCAATCAATCAATCAGATGATATTTGGGGAGGGAAGGGAAGCATTAAAGAAATTTGTATGCCTCATCTATAATTTCATGTATGGATAAAGGTAGTTTTTGGCTTTTTATTTTATTTTTATTTTGTTACAAGCACTCATGTTAGGACAAAGATGAAATGTGCAAACTTTAAAATTTAAATATTCATTTTCTCTAAGATCCAGCTCAGTAAAAGATTACCCCAGTTCCCTGCAATTTTAAACTACAAGATCAAAGCTAATAATTTGTTATAAAAGTTATATATTGAAAAGAAATAATGAAAAACACAATTGGGAAATATTTAAGAAAAAATATGCAGGACTAGCACCTGCTGTGTCAACCCTGTTCCCTAAATTCAATCAATCATATACCCACTGGCATAACCAATAGATAATGCCTTTAAACAGTAAATTAAGCTGAACAAAACCAGCTCAACAAGGTTAAGAAATAAATTTCACATCAAGGTAGTATGCTTTATTTCTGAAACAGTTCTGTAGTTCTTACATTCAGATCTATTTTAAATGTTTCTTTCTTTGTTAAACTCACTTGTATTCACCTGCTGTTTTTTTAAAGATCTGTTGTTTAAAGGTTAAAATCTCTGTAAAACCTAAAAATGTTTTAAAATTTGCTGAAAATGCAACAAACTCTCAATTAAAATTTATTTAAAATAATACCCTCCACTGATGTTACTTTTACCCCCTGAAAAACTCCAGAGGAGCATTAACAAAAGATTTAACTACTGTGCAAAATTTCTTCACGAAAAGTGTTTAAAGGCTGGTGCAAAATGGGAAGCAAATTCTAAACAATTTTGGCTTCTTGGAAACAAAAACCGCTGTGTCTGAGAAGAACAATCGTCAATGATTCTCCAGAAAAAACCAGCCTTCATCTTTTCCGGCGACAGGTGCGCTTGTGTTCCGCATGCCAGTGCTCCTGCTGACACTTGATTGAGCAGTAGGATGTGTTCCAGCAGCAGTGGTACATGGCCTCCTCCTCACAGTTGTAGCACTGCAGGCAAGAAACCATAACCAGCAGTTAAACGTGGGATGAAATGCATCGGAAACTGGGTACTGTGATTGACAGACTTTTGAAACTGTGCTTTTAATTTTAAAGCTCTTTCTGGCTCAAGCTTAAACTAGTATCACCAAGAACATCAGAACATGTTTTCTGTCCTGAGCAGGATGGCAGGAAACAATGGGATGGATGACCGAGGCTCAGCATGCAGTCCTTTGTCAGCAAACTCAAGCTTACTTGGGTACAGCATCACCTTTTTCATCTCCACTAGGTCATTCCCATCAGCACACAAGCGTAAGTAATTTCTATTTTCTTAAAAAGGTCCTGAGATTCTGGAAAGATGACAGAGCAGAAGCACCAGGATCTACCTTCCCACCTGGACAACAGCTGTACTGTAGAATCTGTCTGAAGTAACTATTTTGGAACTCTGAAGTCTACTGAAGGCTTGAACAGTAAGTTATGGTTAATTTTAGTCAATTTGGGCTCGTAGCACAGTAACAGCTACCTCTTCCCTATTCTCCACCCAAGTAGCTGTGAATGGAGCACCTTGTGGGAGCCAGGGTGGGCAAAAAAGATGCACTTCTGGTCACAGAAATGGGCAGCCATTGCTGTTCCACCCCCCACCCCCACTGTCACAACTCCTCCAGCTGAAGTGACTTTCAGAAGAGTTAAAGGGCCACTGCCCTTTTATTCCCCCTTTTGCAAGCCAGACATTCAAAATCAACTGCATATACAGGAGAAATTAGAAAGTGAATGTGCATACCCGAGGAGAGGCTCAGAAAAGACCTAAGAAGACGTTTAGTTTACACCTCAATCTGATCTTTGGCATGGAAAGAGACAGCCTACAACAATCAAAGAAACAAAAACAGCAAACTATGAGAAGGAGGAGAAAATGAGTTCCAGTTACCATATTACTAGATTCAAATGTCTAGTGTTCAACAAAAAACCACAAGGCATACAAAGAAGCAGGAAAATATGACTATTCAAAGGAAAAAAAACCCAAATCAACAGAAACTGGCCATGAAAAAGACCTACTGGCAGATATATTAGACAAAGACTTTGAAACAACTATTAAAGAAGGTCAAAGAACTAAAGGAAAATATGAAGAAAGTCAAGAAAATGATGTATGAGCAAACTGGAAACATCAATAAAAAGATAGAAACCAAAAAGAAAACGTGGAGCTGAGAAGTCATTAACTGAAGTGAAAAACTGACTTCAGGGATTCAAAGGCAGATTTGAGCAGAGAGAAGACAGGACAATGGAAATTAACAAGAGAGGTGAAAAGACTGGAGAGCAAACAGAGCCTAAAAAGACCTGTGGGACACCAGCCAATGGACCAAGATATGCATCATGGGAGTCCCAGAAGGAGGGGAGAGAGGAATGAGCAGAGAGAATACTGGGGAAGTTTTCAGCCATTTGGCAGAATGGATAAAAACATGTCTATAATATGCTCTCTAGAAGAGACTCACTTAAGACCTAAAGACACAAATGGGCTGAAAGTGAAAGGATGGAAAAAGACATTCCATGCAAATTGGAACCAAAAGAGAGCAAGGTAGCTATACTAATTTCACACAAACTAGACTTTAAATCAAAAAAAGGTTACAACAGACAAAGAAGGACACTATAAAAGGTTCAATACAGCAAGAAGACATAACAATTATAAATATTTACACATGTAATGCCCACTAAAACATAAGAAGCAAAAACAGTTCTACAATAATAGAGACTTCAACATCCCACTGGATGTTGGAATAGAACCACTGGAATAGAACCACCAGACATAGGTAAGGAAATGGAGGGCCTAACACAATAAACCAACTCGATCTAACAGATATACACAGAGCACTCTACCCAACAATAAGAGCACACATTCTTCAAGTGCATGTGGGACACTTTACAAATTAAGTAAGTCTCAACATATTTTAAAAGGTAGATATCATACTAAGTATCTTTTTTGACCACAATGGGATAAAATAAGAAAGCAAAAACAAAAGTAAAACTGGAAAAGTCAAAGTTGTGGAAATTAAAAAAAACTTTTAAACAACCAATGGCTCAAAGAAAAATGTAGGTTATGCAGTGAGGCAGTGCTCAGAGGGAAATTTATAGCTGTAATATCTACCTGAAGAAGGATCTCAGATCAGTAGCCAAAAAGTCCACTTTAAGGAATTAGTAAAAAAGCAAGCTTAAGCAAAAGTTAGCAGGAGGAAGAAAAAAATAAAGATTAGCGCAGAGATCAACAAAATAGAGAAGAGGAAAATAATAAGGAAAAATCAATGAAACCAAAAGTTGGTTCTTCAAAAAGATGAACAAAATTGATAAACCTTTAGATAGATGGACCAAGAAGAAAAGAGAGGACTCAAGTTACTAAATGAAAAATAAAAGTGGGGACCTTACTACTGATTCTACAAAAATAAAAAGGATTGTAACAATGCACTATTAACAATTATACACAACAAACTGGATAACCTAGGTGAAATGGACAAATTCCTACAAACCCAAAACGTACCAAGACTAAATCTTGAAAAAATCTGAATAGACCCATAACTAATAAGCAGATTGACCTATTAATCAAAAATCTCCCAATAAATAAATCCCTGGACCTGATGGCTTCTCTAGTAAATTCTGCCAAACATTTAAAGAGCTGTCAAACCTTCTCATACTTTTCCCAAAGATGGAAGAGGAGGGAGTATTTCCTAACTCACTCTGTGAGTCCAGCATAACCCTGGTACCAAGCCAGACAAAGACACTACAAGAAAAGAAAACTACAGATCCACATGCCTTATGACCACTGAGATAAAATCCTAAACAAAATACTAGCAAATGGAATTCGGCAGCATATTAAAAGAATTATACACCAATGATGTGATGTGACATATAAGAATCAATCAATGTAATATGCCACATCAACATAATGAAGGAAAAACCACATGGTCATCTCAGTCAATGAAGAAAAAACATCGGACAAAATTCAGCACGCATTCATGATAAAAACACTCAACAAACGGGAACAGAAGGAAACTACCTACCTCCACATAATAAAAGCCACATTTGAAAAACCCACAGTAAACATCATACTCAAAGATCAGGAACAATGCAAAGATGCCCACTTGTACCACTTCTATTCAATACAGTACTAGAAGTCCTAGCCAGAGCACTTAGGCAAACAAGAAATCAAAGGCATGCTAATTGTAAAGGAAGAAGTAAAATTATCTTTGCATATGATATGATCTTATATGTAGAAACCCCTGAAGACTCCAGACGAAGTTGCTAGAATAGATGAATTTGGCAAAGTAGCAGGATACAAAGTCGATATACTAAAATCAACTGCATTTCTATATACAAACAATGAACAATCTCAGGAGCAAATTATGAAAACAATTCTATTTAAAACAGCCTAAAAAACCCAAAATACTTATGAATTAACTTAACCAAGGAGGTGAAAGACTTGTACAATGAGAATTGAAAGAAATTAAAGACAACATAAATAAATGGAAACATATGCCATGTTCATGGATTGGAAGACTTAATATTGTTAAAATATCAATACTACTGAAAGTGATCTGAAGATTCAATGCAATCCCTGTCAAAATCCCAGTGACATTTTTAGTAGAAATTGAAAAACCCACCCAAATTTTCATATGGAACCTCAAGGGACCCCAAATAGCCAAAACAATCTTGAACAAATAGAACAAATCTGGAGAAATTATACATCCTGATTTCAATACTTCCTACAAAGCTACATTAATCCAACCTGTGAAGTACTGGCATAAAGACAGACATACAGACCAATGGAACACAATAGAGAGCACAGAAATAAACATATGTATGGTCAATTGTTTTTTGATGAGGGTGCCAAGACCGTTTAGTGGGGAACAGATAGTCTTTTCAACGAAGGATGCTGGAAAATCTGGATATCCACATACAAAAGAATGAAGTTGGACCCTTACCTAGCACCATATACAAAACTTAACTCAAAATGGGTCAAGGACATAATTCTAAGATCTTATTGTAAGATCTAAGACAAATCTCTTAGAAGAAAACAAAGGACAAAAACTTCATGACACTGGATTTGGCAACGAATTTCTGGATATGACACCAAAGGCACAGGTAACAAAGAAACAAATAGACAAATGGCACTTTATGAAAATTATCCATAGAATAAAAAAGCGACCCACAGAATGGGAGAAAATATTTGCAAATCATGTATCTGAAAAGGGATTAATATCCAGAATATATGGAGAACTCCTAAGACTCAACTCAAAAAATGGGCAAAGGACTTGAACAGACATTTATCAAAGATACAGGAATGCCAATAATCAAATGAAAAGATGCTCACCATCACCAGTCATTAGGGAAATGCAAATCAAAACTACAGTGAAACACCACCTCACACCTATTTGTATGAGTACTATCAAAATAAAACAAGAGTTGGTGGGGATGTAGAGAAACTGGAACCCTGGTGCACTGTCATGTGGGAATGTAAAATGGTACAACTGCTGTGGAAAACAGCATGGTGGTTCCTCAAAAAATTTAACATATAAATTACCATATAACCATGCAATTCCACTCTGGGTATATGCCCAAAAGAACTGAAAGCAGGATCTCAAAGAGATATTTGTACACCCATGTTTATAGAAGCATTATTCACAATAGCTAAACCATGAAAGTAACCCAAGTGACCATCAGTGGGTAAATGGACAAGCAAAAACGTGGTATATACATGCACTGGAGTACTATTCAGCCTTAAAAGCGGAGAAGCTTCTGCAATATACTGCAACATGGATGAAACTTGGTGCCATTATGCTAAGTTAAATCAGCCAGTCCTAAAAAGACTGTGTGATCCACTTATAAGAGGTGCCAACAGTAGTCACAGTCACAGATACAATGTAGCATGGTAGTTAGCAGGGGCTGGGGGAGGGGAGAACAGGGAGTGACTGTTTAATAGGTAAAGAGTTTCAGTTTTACAGGGTGAAAGAAGTTAATGGGACTAAGATGGCAGTGACATTGCACAACATGAGTGTATTTAATAGCACTGAACTGTAAACTTAAAAATGATTAAGATAGTAAATTTATTTTACCACAGTTTTTTAAAAAGGCTCTTCACCTCATATTTCTTTCCATCTACCACCCCCATTTTTCTGCTCCCCTTCCCAAACATCTTGGAAGAATTACCTACACTTGTTATTTCAGATTATTCTCTTCCCCTCTTTTTTAAGCCCACTGCAGTCTTTCACCCATGCCTTGCCAATGAATACGCTATTATCAAGGTCACTTATGGTCTAAAACCAGTGGTTAATTCTCAGCCTTCATCTTATGGGGCAACGTCTGGAGAAGTTTTGATTGTCATCACTCAGGGGGTGGGGATAGAGGCTTAGCTGCTGCTAAACATACTACAGTGCACAGGAGTGTCCCCATTTTCTTGGTCCAAATGTCAATAGTACTCTGGTATATTTCCTGTGATTTTACTATGTCAGCAATTGTGACTTCAGTGAGGTTACTATTTAAAAAGTGTGGATAGCATGTTTTAATTTTGCAAGTAGCTGTAATAGTCAGATTTGGGTTTGAATCTTAGATCTGTGCTAATTAATCAAGTGAGTTCAGACCAAGTTTATTTAACTTCTTAGTTTCCTCATCCTCAAATAATACTTCAGGCAGCACCATCCCTTCTATTACTTAATGTATTCATTTTGTATTTCTGCCTTTCTTTGTGAATATATTTAAAGGAGGTATCATTCTTACTATGTTTCTCTTGATTGTATGCCATCTTAACATCCACTTTTTGGGTATCTGACATACCTACATACTCTCTCGTCCTACAGTACTGTACTGCTTCTTACAGTAATGTAAGATTTAACTATAATACAAGAATAACTATAATACAAGAATAATTCTAAATCTTTTACCAGTCTACTAGAAACGATATACGAGCAGAAGTAGCTTAGGAGGGTGAGTCCCAGCTCTACCGACCAGGTTTCTAGTCACTCTTGTTTAATCTCATAAGCCTCAAATTCCTTATCTAAAAAAGTGGGTATAAATCAAAGCAGTATGGTTTGGCATAAAAACAGACACATAGATTAATGGAATAGAATAGAGAGCCCAGAAATAAACCTATGCAAACATGGTCTATTAATTTATGACAAAGGAGCCAAGAGTATACAATGGGGAAAGGACAGTCTCTTCAATGAGTGGTATTGAGAAAACTTGGGCAATGACGTGCAAGAGAATGAAACTGGTCTGCTATCTTACACCATACACAAAAATCAACTCAAAATGGATTAATGACTTTAACGCAAGACCTGAAACCATAAAACTCCTAGAAGAAAACATAGCGGGTAAGTTCCTGGACATTGGTCTCGGCAATGATATTTTTTTTTGTTTGACACCAAAAGCAAAGGCCACAAAAGTAAAAGTGGGGCTACATCAAACTAAAAAGCTTCTGCACAGCAAAGACAACAATCAACAAAACAGCAACCTTGGAATAGGAAAGAATATTTGCAAACCACATATCCCATAAGAGATTAATATCCAAAATACATAAAGAACTCATACAACTCAGTGGGAAAAAAACCTCCCAACAACCCAATCAAAAAATAGGCAGGGGCTTCCCTGGTGGCGCAGCGGTTGAGAGTCCGCCTGCCGATGCAGGGGACGAGGGTTCATGCCCCGGTCCAGGAAGATCCCACATGCCGCGGAGCGGCTGGGCCCGTGAGCCATGGCCGCTGAGCCTGCACGTCCGGAGCCTTTGCTTCGCAACGGGAGAGGCCACAGCAGTGAGAGGCCCGCGTACCGCAAAAAAAAAAAAAAAAAAAAAAAAAAATAGGCAGAGGACCTGAATTGATATTTTTCCAAAGAAGATATACAAATGGCCAACAGATACATGAAAACAGCTCAACATCACCAATCACCAGGGAAATGCTAATCAGTATCAGTGATGTATCACCTCACACCTGTTAGAATGGCCATCATAAAGAAAGACAAGTGTTGGTAAGGATGTGGAGAAAAGGGAACCCTTGTGCACTGTTGGTGGGAATGTAAATTGGTGCAGCCATGATGGAAAATAGTATGGAGGTTCCTCAAAAAGTTAAAAATAAAACTACCATACTATCCAGCAATTCCATTTCTGGGTATTTATCCAAAGGAAATGAAAACAGGGTATCAAAGATATCTGTGCTCCAATGTTCACTGAAGCATATTCACAATAGGCAAGATATCTATATACAACCAACATGTCCATCAATGGATGAACGGATTAAGGAAGACGTAGTGTGCATGTATGTATATATATTACTACACTCACACACACACACTGGAAGGTTATTCAGCCACGAGTTAGGAAGGAAATGCTGCCCTTTGTGACAACATGGATGGGCCTCAAGGGCATTATGCTAAGTAAAATAAGTCAAATATCATATGGTGTCATTTTTATGTGGAATCAGATAAATAGGTATAATAATTCAGCTATTTCATCAATGGTAAAATGTTATAAAAAGCAGTATTATCATTATTTTAGCCACCTCTTCCCATTTCCTTGATTCATGAGTAAACTTATGGGAACTTCCCCTTATAAGTCTAGTGTCTACTTTCTAGCTTTCTCTCATCTTTGCATGAAGACAGAATTATAGACATGGTGTTGGGGCATTCTGCTTGATAAGATCTTGAGCACACCTTAATAATTCCATCTAGTGATATTTATATTTCATCATTCATCTGTTTTTCCTTCTAAGTTATCTTCATATATTCTCCTAAGTTATATCTGTTTCTCTTTTCCTTCTTGTCAAATCTTCATCAAAATTTTTAAAATGTTTATTTTCCCTCATGAAACATTTACATATATTTAAAGACTTTTCAGAATGTAGTCTGGATCAAATGAAGAATCACAAAACTTCATACAGTAATTCATCAAAATTAAAAGCAAGTTATGAGCTTTTGGGAACAAAACTTTGTCCACATAGCTCAGTCAGTTGGCAGAGAAACATTTGTATGCTCAGAAGCTGCTGATCTGGGCGGAAGATAGGAGTCACAAACAGGACATAATAAAAAATGAACATTTGTCAGTTTTTCAGTTAAGTTAGAGACCCATGAGATGTTACTATCATAAAGTAAAAGTAATCGATTTCTTTACTAGAATCTAATGTATAAATGTTAAGTGCAGTAAAATCTGAAAATCCTTAGTTTGCTATTATGATACTTACATTTACAATTTTACAAGTTAGATATTACCTGTCAGGAGTTACCAGCAAAAGTCAGGGCCAGCCCACTTATCAAAATAAAATACTTGCATAGATGGAAAAGTTATATAAATCAGTTATACTAAATATGTTATGTCCCAAAGTATCATAATCTCAATTTAACAAAATAATCTGGAGCAATACTCAGTAATGTGGGATCTGGAGTTTAAAAAAATTTTTTTAAGTTAATTAAAGTTGACAATTTCACATCAGATCTTATTTCAGGAGTAATTTTTGCATATGCCATATATATCTTGCTGAATTAATTGTCATCATACCTATGGTATATTTTTCAGAAATCAGATTCTAAGAAAATAGTGGTATTTACCCACTGCTTCTTCTTGGTCTGAGAAATAAGTTGTTTGTGCTGTGTTGCTAGCTTCTTGATTTCTTCTACAAATTCTTCTTTACACTTTTCCTTTACTTGCTTACATTTTCTGTCTATCTCACCCTGCATATTTGCTACAGCTTTATTTACAGCTTGTCTTTTTTCCTCTTCCATTTCAGAACGCAGCTGAAATGAAAAAAAAAGTTAACCCACAATATGTCAGCTCATAATTTACACAGACCATTAAGCAAAACCTTAATACATAGTTTCTACTTAACTGATGTACCTCTTCCCTTTATTTCATTAAGGGCTATAAAGTATTTTAGATGAGAAAAGTGCTACTGTTAATTAAAATATTATAAAAAGATATTTTATTATAGTCCTAGTTTTAAAAAGCAGCTACCTGGTTGATGCCTAAGTGACAGAAGCTAAACCACAATAGGAAGACTATTCACTTATCCTGCCCAGATGTCTGAAGGCAACACTGGCGGTGGAAGCCGCGTTACCTTTTCTAGAGCTTCTCGTACAACTCTTTCAGTTTCTCGCTTGTGATCAGACTTCATTCGGTCTTTAAAGTCATTGAAAATTTTGGTGTATTTGTCGTGGCACATGCTTTGACACACTCCGTCACTGGTGGTCTGGGTGCTTCGATGCAGCATTCTTGGTGAAGAGGCACTTAACTTCTTGGTCTGAGTTGATACAGAAACTTTTTCGATTGGCTGAGGCATCGTGGGGATTTCCTGGCTGGAACTTACTGCTTCTGTTTCAGGCTCTGGTTCCTAAAGGATAAGGAAAGTGCTATAGAATTCACTAGTTCAAGAGCAAGCTCTATTAGGAGAAAAACAGAGTGATATACATAAATAGCCATATAAAAAACTGCAGTTCAAAAACCATGTAAGAAAAATGGAAAATTGTTTTGTATATTTTACCACAATTAAAAATAAATTAATTTAAAAAAATTTAAAACACATGCAATTAGTAGGTACAATAATTCTAAACGGGAACTTTGTTTACAATTACATATCAATATTATGGTTTTTCTTTTCAAAACAGACTAAACAAAAAAATTTATCATACAAAATCATTATCAATTTATAGTCACTTCTTTGGTTTAGATTCTTTAACAAATACCCTAAACCACTTCTCACTGAATGTGTTAGGATTTTGCCCATATTTATACCCGATTTTAAAATATGCATGGATTATATAATTTTAAAAGGCTGAGCTCAGCCATAGTTTCCTCCAGTTTTTTTTTGTTTGTTTGTTTGTTTTGCGGTACACGGGCCTCTCACTGTTGTGGCCTCTCCCGTTGCGGAGCACAGGCTCCGGATGCGCAGGCTCAGCGGCCATGGCTCACGGGCCCAGCCGCTCCGTGGCACGTGGGATCTTCCCGGACCGGGGCACGAACCCGTGTCCCCTGCATCTGCAGGCGGACTCTCAACCCCTGCGCCACCAGGGAAGCCCTCCTCCAGTTTTTAAATGTTGGCCTCATTGATTTGTTGGATAAACACTTTGTTTTTTATTAGTGCTATGAGAAAATATCAGAGTTCTAGAAAACACAGCAAAGTGCCCTCCCACTTAGCCAGCCGTGGTCACTGCTGTTTAACTGGTAAGGAGACTTGCAGCTCCCGTGTGTTACTCTATGATGGGAACAGTGGGAAGACTGGGTCCAACTTGGTTGCTACAGGTTGACTGACTGACGGCAATGCTTTTCGCAAGGACCTGTGACGAGCACTGCCTTGATCACAACTGTGAAAATATTTCCTGTTTCAATTGCCACCTGGACACTGCAAGGCAGGCAACTTACTTCTTTTTTGGGTTCCACACTTTGATTACGTCGTCCTTTCTTTGTTCTCGGTTCTTGAGTGACCTTTAGCTGTGGGCATCATAAAAGTAACAGCACATTATTCCCGACACTATGAAACACTTCTCTGCTGCTAAGACTAGCCAGGGACCCACAGGTCATGGGTGAGCACTTGTTCCCTTTCGCATTAGCTCTTTCAAGACCACGTGGTTGGCACTCACAGAATGATTCCTCTGGGCTGAGGGCTTGAAAGAGCTAATGTGCTGGTAGAGTCAGGATCAGGGTTGGTGGTGGCTTCCGTGTACTGGAACTGGTTCTGGTTTCTTTCGCAGAGCGCTTTACAAATGTTACACGAAAGGAAGAAGAAAAGTCAGAATCTGCTCATTCCAGTGAGGAGTGTGCGCTGACACCTGCACATTCAGAACAAGAACCGAGAGGCTCTCACTGGCACCTCTCACCTGCTCATTACTGGTAGAGGAGATGCTGGATTCTGCCTCCTCCTCCCCTCGGTCCTCATTCTTAGACTTCCAAAACCTCCCTTCACGAAGGAAGCGCTGATGCAGCTCCAGCTCATCACAGGCCTTCTTCCAGCCCATACTGCGCTTAACATGCAGCCGGTGAACGTTGACTGTGATGTCCTGTATGTTTTCAGAAGGAATCCAGGCCCTATGAACAACATTGAAAGGGATGGTTAGAAACTTCCAAAATGGGAGGGACGTCCCTGGCCATCCAATGGTTGAGACTTCGCCTTCCAACACACATGGGGAGCTAAAATTCCACATGCCTCCTGGCCAAAAACCCAAAACATAAAACTGAAGCAATACTGTAACAAATTCGATAAAGACTTTAAAAATGGTCCACATCAAAAAAAAAGAAGAAATTTCCAAAATGGTAGAAACTCTACCCATTGTAAAGTACAATTTGTGGCTTGAATAAAAACTCTTACCAAGTAGAAAATAGGTGAAGTGACATTTGTTTTTCACAGTCATCAAAGCAAAGTTCTCAGAACGGGAGTGATTCACAGCTCTTTTTAAAATGTCAATATCTCATTGTTTTGAATAGTGTAAATTATTCAAAATCTAGCTATTTGCATGTTAGAACTATAGAATCATTTGTAAATGCCCAGAAATTTTCATGAGACACTTACATACAAAATGAGGGCATCTAACAACTAGTATCCAGTAAGTCATCACATCCCTGTTCATCAGATGAACCATGACTAACAAATGGAAAACTGTTTGTATCATTCAGCAACCAAGTACTCAACTGCAAACACATAAGTTGATCTAAAACTACATTTGGTTCTACTGGGAAGAATGCTAGAAATTTAAGAAAATTTTCCTGGGTGCTAATTGCTTGACTGGATTTAAATTAGTATCCAACTCAACCAGGGCTTACCATGTGCCAGTGGAAGGCACCACAAAGCATACAGTGCATGGGACCTATGACTGTTCCCGCCTCATTTGACAGCTGGCAGAGATGCTGCCAAAATGGGGTTAAGGAAAGCTATTAATTAGCAGCTGGAACCCAGTGAGGGTCCTCACTGCGCCTAATTTATTAGGTTGGCACTTCTATATGCATTGCCACTGCCTTTAACTGAGAAACAATGATAAAACAGTGCAACACAACGAGGCCACCATCACCCTGATGCCAAAACCAGACAAGGATGTCACAAAGAAAGAAAACTACAGGCCAATATCACTGATGAACACAGATGCAAAAATCCTCAACAAAATACTAGCAAACAGAATCCAACAGCACATTAAAAGGATCATACACTATGATCAAGTGGGGTTTATCCCAGGAATGCAGGGATTCTTCAATATACACAAATCAATCAATGTGATACACCATATTAACAAATTGAAGGAGAAAAACCATATGATCATCTCAATAGATGCAGAGAAAGCTTTCGACAAAATTCAACACCCATTTATGATAAAAACCCTGGAGAAAGCAGGCATAGAGGGAACGTTCCTCAACATAATAAAGGCCATGTATGACAAACCCACAGCCAACATCGTCCTCAATGGTGAAAAACTGAAAGCATTTCCACTAAGATCAGGAACAAGACAAGGTTGCCCACTCTCACCACTCTTATTCAACATAGTCTTGGAAGTTTTAGCCACAGCAATCAGAGAAGAAAAGGAAATAAAA
>RJWK010034306.1:0-22727 GCA_004363435.1 Platanista minor | reverse complement strand
TCTTGAAGGGCACACACAGGGTAATGGGCGCATTGGGATGCAGCAGGAAGGAGCAGTGATCCCGTAGGAGACTGAGCCAGGGCTGCCTGTCCATGTTGGAGGGTCTCCTGCAGAGGTTGGTGGCGGCGGCGGGGGGGGGGGAGGGCTGTGGCTCACCGGGGGGACAAGGACAGTGCCAGCAGAAGTTCTGGGAAGTACTCCTTGGTGTGAGCTCTCCCGAAGTCCACCATTAGCCCCACCAAAGAGCCTGCAGGCTCCAGTGCTGGGTCCCATCAGGCCAAGCAACCAACAAGGAGGGAACTCAGCCCCACCCATCAGCAGACAAGCAGATTAAAGTTTTACTGAGCTCTGTCCAACAGACCAACACCCAGACAGACCTACCCACCACCAGTCCCTCCCATCAGGAAGCTTGAACAAGTCTCTTAGATAGCCTCATCCACCAGAGGGCAGACAGCAGAAGCAAGAAAAACTACAATCCTGCAGCCTGTGGAACAAAAACCACATTCACAGAAAGACAGACAAAATGAAAAGGCAGAGGACTACGTACCATATGAAGGAACAAGATAAAACCCCAGAAAAACAACTAAATGAAGTGGAGATAGGCACCTTCCAGAAAAAGAATTCAGAATAATGATAGTGAAGATGATCCAGGACCTCAGAAAAAGAATGGAGGCAAAGATCAAGAAGATGCAAGAAATGTTTAACAAAGACCTAGAAGAATTAAAGAACAAAAAAACAGAGATGAACAATACAATAACTGAAATGAAAACTACACTAGAAGGAATCAAAAGCAGAATAACTGAGGCAGAAGAAAGGATAGGTGACCTGGAAGACAGAATGGTGGAATTCACTGCCGAGGAGCAGAATAAAGAAAAAAGAATGAAAAGAAATGAAGACAGCCTAAGACACCTCTGGGACAACATTTAAGGCACCAACATTTGCATTATAGGGGTCCCAGAAGGAGAAGAGAGAGAGAAAGGACCCGAGAAAATATTTGAAGAGATTATAGTCGAAAACTTCCTTAAAATGGGAAAGGAAATAGCCACTCGAGTCCAGGAAGTGCAGAGAATCCCAAGCAGGATAAATCCAAGGAGAAACACGCCAAGACAGACATTAATGAAACTGACGAAAATGAAAGCCAAAGAAAAATTATTAAAAGCAACAAGGTAAAAACGATGAATAACATACAAGGGAACTCCAGTAAGGCGAACAGCCGATCTCTCAGCAGAAACTCTACAAGCCAGACGGGAGTGACAAGATATATTTAAAGTGATGAAAGGGAAGAACCTACAACCAAGATTACTCTACCCAGCAAGGATCTCATACAGATTTGACAGAAAAATCAAAAGCTTTACAGACAAGCAAAAGCTAAGAGAATTCAGCACCACCAAACCAGCTCTACATCAAATGCTAAAGGAACTTCTCTACGTGGGAAACACAAGAGAAGAAAAGGACCTACAAAAACAAACCCAAAACAATTAAGAAAATGGTAATAGGAACATACATCTCGATAATTATCTTAAATATGAATGGATTAAATGCTCCAACCAAAAGACGCAGGCTCGCTGAATGGATACAAAAACAAGACTCATGCATGCTGTCTACAAGAGACCCACTTCAGACCTAGGGACACATACAGACTGAAAGTGAGGGGATGGAAAAAGATATTCCATGCAAATGGAAATCAAAAGAAAGCTGGAGTAGCAACACTCATATCAGATAAAATAGACTTTAAAATAAAGAACATTACAAGAGACAAGGCAGGACACTACATAATGATCAAGGGATCCATCCAAGAAGATATAACAATTATAAATATACATGCACCCAACATAGGAGCACCTCAATACATAAGGCAAATGCTAACAGCTATAAAAGAGGAAATCGGCAGTAACACAGTAATAGTGGGGGACTTTAACACCTCACTTACACCAATGGACAGATCATCCACACAGAAAATTGATAAGGAAACACAAGCTTTAAATGACACAACAGACCAGATAGATTTAACTGATATTTATAGGACATTTAATTGATATTTATAGGACATTCCATCTGAAAACAGCAGATTACACTTTCTTCTCAAGAGTACAGGGAACATTCTCCAGGACAGATCACATCTAGGGTCACAAATCAAGCCTCAGTAAATTTAAGAAAACTGAAATCATATCAAGCATCTTTTCTGACCACAACGCTATGAAATTAGAAAAAAATTACAGAGAAAAAAATGTAGAAAACACAAACACATGGAGGCTAAACAATGCGTTACTAAATTTCCAACAGATCACTGAAGAAATCAAAGAGAAAATCAAAAAATACCTAGAGACAAATGACAATGCAAACATGATGATCCAAAACCTATGGGATGCAGCAAAAGCAGTTCTAAGAGGGAAGTTTATAGCAATACAATCCTACCTCAGGAAACAAGAAAATCTCAAATAAACAACCTAACCTTACACCTAACGGAACTAGAGAAAGAACACACAAAACCCAAAGTTAGTAGAAGGAAAGAAATCATAAAGATCAGAGCAGAAATAAATGAAACAGAAACAAAGAAAACAACAGCAAAGATCAGTAAAACTAAAAGCTGGTTCTTTGAGAAGATAAATAAAATTGATTAACCTTTAGCCAGACTCATCAAGAAAAAGAGGGAGAGAACTCAAATCAATAAAATTAGAAATGAAACAGGAGAAGTTACAATGGACACCGCAGAAATACAAAGCCTCATAAGAGACTACTACAAGCAAAGCTATGCCAATAAAATGTACAACCTGGAAGAAATGGACAAGTTCTTAGAAAGGTATAACCTTCCAAGACTGAACCAGGAAGAAACAGAAAATATGGACAGACCAATCTCAAGGAATGAAATTGAAACTGTGATTAAAGATCTTTCAACAAACAAAAGTCCAGGACCAGATGGCTTCACAGGAGAATTCTATCAAACATTTAGTGAAGAGCTAACACCCATCCTTCTCAAACTCTTCCAAAAAACTGCAGAGGTAGGAACACTCCCAAACTCATTCTACAAAGCCACCATCACCCTGATACCAAAAGCAGACAAAGATATCATGCACAGAAAAAGAAAATTACAGACCAATATCACTGATGAATATAGATGAAAAAATCCTCAACAAAATACTAGCAAACAGAATCCAACAGCACATTTAAAGGATCATACACCATGATCCAGTGGGCTTTATCCCAGGGATGCAAGGATTCTTCAATATACACAATCAATGTGATACACCATATTAACAAAATGAAGAATAAAAACCATATGATCATCTCAATAGATGTAGAAAAAGCTTTTTGATAAAATTCAACACCCATTTATAATAAAAACTCTCCAGAAAGTGGGCATAGAGAGAACCTACCTCAACATGATAAAGGTCATATATGACAAAACCACAGCAAACATCATTCTCAATGTTGAAAAACTGAAAGCATTTCCTCTAGGATCAAGAACAAGACAAGGATGTCCACTCTCGCCATTACTATTCAACATAGTTTTGGAAGTCCTAGCCATGGCAATCAGAGAAGAAAAAGAGAGGGTTCATGCCAAGGAGTACTTCCCAGAACTTCTGCTGCCAGTGTCCTTGTCCCCAAGGCGAACCACAGACACCCCCTTCCTCTGCGGAAGACCCTCCCAACACTAGCAGGGGGACCTTCAAGAGGGTGGAGGAGTAGGACGTGGAGATCACCTTCCTCCCGACAAGTAAATCACAAGTACACCTACGTGTGGAACAACTCCTACAGAACACCTACTGAATGCTGGCAGAAGACGTTAGACTTCCCAAAAGGCAAGAAACTCCCCATGTACCTAGGTAGGGCAAAAGAGAGAAAAAAAAAAAAAGAGACAGAAGAATAGGAATGGGACCTGCCCCTTTGGCAGGGAGCTGTGAAGGAGGAAAAGTTTCCACACACTAGGAGGCCCCTTCACTGGTGGAGATGGGGAGGTGGGAGGGAAGGAAGCTTCAGAGCATGGAGGAGAGCTCAGCAACAGGGGTGCGGAGGGCAAACTGGAGAGATTCCTGCAGAGACGATCGCTGCCGACCAGCACTCACCAGCCCGAGAGGCTTGTCTGCTCACCTGCTGGGGCAGGTGGGGGCTGGGAGCTGAGGCTCCGGCTTCGGAGGTCAGATCCCAGGGAGAGGACTGGGGTTCGCTACGTGAACACAGCCTGAAGGGGGCTAGTGTGCCACAGCTAGCCGGGAGGGAGTCCAGGAAGAAGTCTGGACCTGCCTAAGAGGCAAGAGACCATTGTTTCGGGGTGCGCGAGGGGAGGGGATTCAGAGCAGCATCTAAAAGAGCTCCAGACACGGGCGCGAGCTGCGGCTATCAGCCCAGGACACCAGAGATAGGCATGAAACGCTAACAATGCTGCTGCAGCCACCAAGAAGCCTGTGTGCAAGCACAGGTCACTATCCACACCTCTCCTCCTGGAGCCTGTGGAGCCTGCCGCTGCCAGGATCCTGTCTGTGATCAAGGGACAACTTCCCCGGGAGAACACACGGTGCGCCTCAAGCTGGTGCAATGTCAGGCCAGCCTCTGCCTCCGCAGGCTAGCCCCGCATTCTGCACCCCTCCCTTCCCCTGGCCTGAGTGAGCCAGAACCCCCTAATCAGCTGCTACTTTAACCCCGTCCTGTCCGGGCAGGGAACAGACACCCTCAGGCTACCTACACGCAGAGGCAAGGCCAAATTCAAAGCTGAATCCCACGAGCTGTGCGAACAAAGAACAGAAAGGGGGCTTCCCTGGTGGCGCAGTGGTTGAGAGTCTGCCTGCTGATGCAGGGGACACGGGTTTGTGCCCTGGTCCGGGAAGATCCCGCATGCCGCGGAGCGGCTGGGCCCGTGAACCATGGCCGCTGAGTCTGCGCGTCCGGAGCCTGTGCTCCGCAACGGGAGAGGCCACAACAGTGAGAGGCCCGCGTACCGCAAAAAGAAAAAAAAAAAAAAAAAAAGAGCAGAAAGGCTGCTCCAGCAGCCTCAGGAGATGTGGATTAAATCTCCACCAGCAACTTGATGTACCCTGCATCTGTGGATTACCTCAATAGACAATGAATCATCCCAAAATTGAGGCACTGGACTTTGGGAGCAATTGTAGACTTGGGTTTGCTTTCTGCATCTAGTCTGTTTCTGGTTTTATGTTTATCTTAGTTTAGTATTTAGAGCTTATTATCACTGGTAGATTTGTTTCTTGATTTGTTTGCTCCCTCCTTTTATATATATATATATATATATATATATATATATATGTATGTATGTATATATATATATATATGTATGTATGTATGTATACATTTTTTTTCCTTCTTCTCTTTTTGTGAGTGTGTATGTGTATGCTTCTTTGTGTGATTTGGTCTGTACAGCTCTGCTTATACCATCTGTCCTAGGGTTCTGTCTGTCCGTTTTTTTTTGGTTTATTTTTTTGGTATAGTTTTTAGTGCTTCTTATCATTGGTGGATTTGTTTTTTGGTTTGGTTGCTCTCTTCTATCTTTTTTTAATTACTTTTTAATTTTTAATTTTTAATAATTTTTTTATTTTTTATCTTAATAACTTCATTTTATTTCCTCCCTGCCTCCCTCCCTCCCTCCCTCCCTCCCTCCTTCCCTCCTCCCTTCCTCCCTTCCTCCCTTCCTCCCTTTCTCTCTTTCTTTTCCTCCCTTTTCTTCTGAGCCATGTGGCTGACAGGGTCTTGGTGCTCCGGCCAGGTGACAGGCCTGAGCCTCTGAGATGGGAGAGCTGAGTTCAGAACATTGGTCCACCAGAGACCTCCCTGCTCCATGTGATATCAAACGGCGAAAGTTCTCCCAGAGGTCGCCATCACAATGCTGAGACCCAGTTCCACTCAACAACCAGCAAGCTACAGTGCTGGACACCCCATGCCAAACAACTAGCAAGACAGGAACACAACCCCACCCATTAGCAGAGAGCCTCACTGAAATCATAATAAGGTCACAGACACCCTGAAACACACCACCGGACACGGTCCTGTCCAACGGAAAGACAAGATCCAGCCTCATCAACCAGAACACAGGCACCAGCCCCCTCCACCAGGAAGCCTACACAACCCACTGAACCAACCTCAGCCACTGGAGACAGACACCAAAAACAACAGGAACGACGAACCTGCAGCCTGCGAAAAGGAGACCCGAAACACAGTAAGTAAGCAAAACGAGAAGACAGAGAAATACACAGCAGATGAAGGAACAAGGTAAAAACCCCCCAGACCAAACAAATGAAGAGGAAATAGGCAGTCTACCTGAAAAAGAATTCAGAATAATGATACCAAAGATGATACAAAATCTTGGAAAGAGAATGGAGAAAATACAAGAAACATTTACAAAGGACCTAGGAGAACTAAAGAGCAAACAATCATGAACAACGTAATAAATGAAATTTAAAGTTCTCTAGAAGGAATCAATAGCAGAATAACTGAGGCAGAAGAACGGATAAGTGATCTGGAAGATAAAACAGTGGAAATAACTACCACAGAGCAGAATAAAGAAAAAAGAAAGAAAAGCATTGAGGACAGTCTCAGAGACCTCTGGGACAACATTAAACACACCAACATTCGAATTATAGGTGTCCCAGAAGAAGAAGAGGAAAAGAAAAGGGACTGAGAAAATATTTGAAGAGATTAAAGTTGAAAACTTCCCTAATATGGGAAAGGAGATAGTCACTCAACTCCGGGAAGTGCAGAGAGTCCAATACAGGATAAATCCAAGGAGAAACATGCCAAGAAAAGAAAAAGAAATAAAAGGAATACAAATCGGAAAAGAAGAAGCAACCTGTCACTGTTTGCAGGTGATAGGTTACTATACATAGATAATCCTAAAGATGCCACCAGAAAACTACTAGAGCTAATCAATGAACTTGGTAAAGCTGCAGGATACAAAATTAATGCACAGAAATCTCTTGCATTCCTATACACTAACAACAAAAGATCAGAAAGAGAAATTAAGGAAACAATCCCATTCACCACTGCAACAAAAAGAATAAAATACCTAGGAAAAAAACCTACCTAAGAAGGTAAAATACCTGTACTCAGAAAAGTATAAGACACTGATGAAAGAATGCAAAGATGATACAAACAGATAGAGAGATACGCCATATTCTTGGAATCAATATTGTGAAAATGACTATACTACCCAAAGCAGTCTACAAATTCAATGCAATCCCTATCCAATTACCAATGGCATTTTTTACAGAGCTAGAACAAAAAATCTTAAAATTTGTATGGAGACACAAAAGATGCCGAAGAGCCAAAGCAATCTTGAGGGAAGAAAACAGAGCTGGAGGAATCAGACTCCCTGACTTCAGACTATATTACAAAGCTACAGTAATCAAGACCATACGGTACTGGCACAAAAACAGAAATTTAGATCAATGGATCAGGATAGAAAGCCCAGAGATAAACCCACGCACCTATGGTCAACTAATCTATGACAAAGGAGGCAAGGATATAAAATGGAGAAAAGACTTTCTCTTCAATAAGTGGTGCTGGGAAAACTGGATAGCTACATGTAAAAGAATGAAATTAGAACACTCCCTAACACCATACACAAAAATAAACTCAAAATGGATTAAAGATCTAAATGTAAGGCCAGACACTATAAAACTCTTAGAGGAAAACATAGGAAGAACACTCTTTGACATAAATCACAGCAAGATCTTTTGGACCCACCTCCTAGAGTAATGGAAATAAAAACAAAATTAAACAAATGGGACCTAATGAAACTTAAAAGCTTTTGTACAGCAAAGGAAACTATAAACAAGATGAAAAGTCAACCCTCAGAATGGGAGAAAATATTTGCAAATGAATCAATGGACAAAGGATTAATCTCCAAAATATATAAACAGCTCATGCAGCTCAATGTTAAAAAACAAACAACCCAATCCAAAAATGGGCAGAAGACGTAAATAGACTGTTCTCCAAAGAAGACACATAGATGGCCAAGAGGCACATGAAAAGATGCTCACCACCACTAATTATTAGAGAAATGCAAACCAAAACTACAATGAGGTATCACCTCACACCGGTTAGAATAGGCATCATCAGAAAATCTACAAACAAGAAATGCTGGAGAGGGTGTGGAGAAAAGGGAACCCTCCTGCACTGTTGTTGGGAATGTAAATGGATACAGCCATGATGGAGAACAGTATGGAGGTTCCTTAAAAAACTAAAAATAGAAGTACCATATGACCCAGCAATCCCACTACTGGGCATATACCCTGAGAAAACCATAATTCAAAAAGACACATGCACCCCAATGTTCACTGCAGTCCTATTTACAATAGCCAGGTCATGGAAGCAACCTAAATGCCCATCGACAGATAAAGAAGATTTGGTACATATATAAAATGGAATGTTACTCAGCCATAAAAAGGAACGAAAGTGGGTCATTTGTAGAGATGTGGATGGACCTAGAGACTGTCATACAGAGTGAAGTAAGTCAGAAAGAGAAAAACAAGTATCGTATATTAACGCATATGTGTGGAATCTAGAAAAATGGTACAGACGAACCTGTTTGCAAGGCAGATATAAAGACACAGATGTAGAGAACAAATGTGTGGACACCAAGGTGGGGGATAGCGGGGTGGAGGTGTGGGATGAATTGGGAGATTGGGATTGACATATAAACACTAATATGTAAAAAATAAGTAATGAATAAGAACCTGCTATATAAAAATAAAATAAAATTCAAAAACCAAAAAAGAGAAAGAAAGAACAGATCTCAGAAATTTAACTTGACATTTAGAAATTAATGGTAAATTATAGAGAAAAGAAAATCTGTCAGCACAGCCCCTCAACCTTGCCTAGAGAAGAGAGTGACTTACTCTGCTGCCTTGGTCAAACATGTGAGCCAAATAAATTTAAATCATCAGATTCAACCAAAACTTAGTGAAAATGATAAAAAATATTCATGTATTTGTTTCTGACTCCACATTCTTTAAGGAAACTTTGGCCAGTGGGTCTCAACACTGGCTACATACTGGCTTTTAAAAATTTCTGATACCCTGGACCCAGCCCAAAGAATCTGATCTGGAGGGCCCCTACGTATATTTTTTAAACTCCCCAGATGAGTCTAAGATATAGCCACGGTCAAAAGTCACTGTATGAAGTAAACAGTAACTATTTCCAAACCCCCACTACTCTCAGCACAACTTAGGGGTTAGCATGAAAAACATACCATTTTTAGAGACTGAGAATTCATAAATAAAGGAAGGAAAAAAACTATGAAAACTCACTAATTCAGGGGCCAGCACCAGGCAACAACCAAACTACTTCCTTTCTTAAATACATATATATATATATATATATATATATATATATATATATATATATATATATAAAGAGAGTCATATATATACATTTGTATTTTATATTTTTTATATTTTACCTAAAATTCCATCAACTAGAAAGACATTGCCATTTAAAAACTATGTGTAACTTCTGCTTCCAGGAAGATGGAGTAGATATACTTTCTCTCTTCCATCCATTAAGCACAACTAAAAGCCATGGACATTATGTATAAGAAAAACATAAAAAGACTTCAAAAGGTGGAGAGAAAGTAGACAAGCTAGGGACCTTGAGAACCAAGGAGTATCAGTGGTGAGTTCCCAAGTTTTCTATTTTCCTCATTTGTCCCAGACACAGAATATACTGAAGTCAACAACCAGGAAAAGCCAATAAGTACAAACAAAACACCAGGAAAGGAGCACCCTAGCAAGAAAAAAAACTTTAGAGAACCCCTACTCTACTTCAGCCAGATAGTCCAGAAAAAAAAAAAAAACCAAAAAAACTGTAGTCCTATTCTACCCATGCCAGAAAGGCTGACTAGGCAGTCGAAACTTTGACCCTCATGAGATTGTAATGAGGAATCACAATACTCCCACCATGGAAGTGTGTCACAGAAGTCCAAGTAAGAAGCCAGGACTTTAACCCCTCTGGAGGGTATCAAGACAGTTCCACTATCCTTCCAGCAGTGTCAATGGAGACCATATAGAGCCTAGACCTCTACCCAAACGTGGCAGTTATGAGGTGCCCATGCCTCTTAACAGTTGAGGAAGTGTAGAGGATAATCAAGACTTTCACTACCACCCAGCAATGATGAAGCCAGCCCCAGTACAATGGAGACTACACAGGGCACTAGAACCTCCACCCTCCCCCAGCAGCAATGAGGAGCCCTCCTAACTGTGGGTGTCAACAGAGGCTGAAAAGGGACTTGAAATTGCCCTGCAGGACTGGCATCACAAAAATTCAACTAAAATACAATGTTTAAGTAAGATCCAGAGTTTCAGAACATAATTTTTTTTAAAGTCCACTTTTCAATCAAAACTATTCACCATACCAATAAACAAGAAGCTCACAAACTCAACAAAAGATAATTGATACATGTCAACTATTTAAAGGACAGAGATGTCAAAATTATTTGACAAATATTTTAAAGCAGTCATGAATTTGAAAATGGTTAGAACAAACGTAAAAATAGAAAGCCTCAGCAAAGAAACACAAGACATAAAGAAGAACCAAATGAAAATTTTAGAACTGAAAAGTATAAAAACCGAAACAAAAGCCTCAGTTGATGAAAAACAGAGAGGGACAGAAGAAAAAAAAAAAAATTAATGTGTACTATTAATTTCCCTTTCAGCAGTGTTTTTGACTGTCTTCAAATGTTGATACTGTATATTAATTTGGTATTATAATAGTCTTAATACACTTTTACCCTTAACATTAAGGTGGGAATAGTCTAGCAAACTACGAAATAGAAAAGTAGTCAATGTGAATCTCCAAAATTTCAAAACCTGTTCTGTTCCCCATTTGCAAGTCAAAAGTATCACTTCTACAGCATTTAGATTGTGACCTACTTTACAATAATAATAATAATAATAATAACAATCTAACACAATAGTGGTGGTGGTGGTGGTGAGCAGCAGTGTGTTTAATGCTGATAAAAGGAACCAGTGGAGAAGAAATCAAAGGGAAAAAGTAGAGAAGAGAAGGGGAAAATATAAAAGGAAGAAGGAAGGGAAAGAAAGTTACAGATATTTACTGTTATGGACTGAACTGTGTCCCCCCCAAAATTCATGTTGAAGCCCTAACCCCCAGTACCTCAGGATGTGACTATATTGGAGATAGAGCCTTTACAGAGGTAATTAAGGTTAAATTAGGTCATAAGCATGAGGTCCTAATCCGATATGACTGGTATTCATGTAAGAAGAGGAACAGACACTAAGGATGTGCACACGCAGAAAAAAGGCCATGTGAGGACTCAGTGAGAAGGCAAACCTAGAAGAGAAGCCTCAGGAGAAACCAAACCTGCCCTTGAGTTTGAACTTCCAACTTCCAGAACTGTGAGAAATTTCTGTTGTTTAAGCCGCCCACCCACTCTGCAGTATTTTGTTATAGCAGCTGGACCAGACTAAAACATTGTGAGGCAGAAACAGTCAACAGCTAACAGTGTCCAGTTTTCTCTGAGCTAGAAGACAAGATCAGCCCAAAGTGAGGAAAGTTGTGCTGAGGTAAAAGGATTTTGCAATTGACTCTGAAAGGAATGGGGGTTGGGGGGAGATACATGAAAGGACTGCCAACAGTCAAGTTCAGATTACAGACCACAGTTTTGCTGGCACCAGTCTTTACAGTTACAGCCATCCCTTGGTATCTGAGGAGGACTGGTTCCAGGACCCCCCCCCCCATTGATACCAAAATATGCAGATGATCAAGACCCTCATATAAAATGGTACAGTGTCTGTATATAACCTATGCACATCATCTCAAATATTTTAAATCATCTCTAGACTACCTGTAACATCTAATGCAATGTCAGTGCTATGTAGATAACTGCCAATGTGCAGAAAATTCAACTTTTGCTTTTTGGAACTTTTCTGGAATTTTTTTTCTTGAATACTTTTGATCTGCAGTTGGTGAATCCAGCAGATGCAGAACCCACAGGTACGGAGAGCCAATTGTACACAACTGCAGTTTAGCAGCCTGGCTAGGAGGAACCTGGTACAGTGGGGAAAGAAAGTACGGCTTTTAAGATTATATAAGTCTGAGGGACTTCCCTGGTGGTGCAGTGGGTAAGACTCCAACCTCCCAACACAGAGGCCCGGGTTCGATCCCTGGTCAGGGAACTAGATTAGATCCCGCATGTATGCTGCGACTAAGGATAGCATGCCACGACTAAGAGTCTGCATGCCACAACTAAGAAGTCCTCATGCCACAACTAAGTGTCTGCGTGCCTCAACTAAGAAGCCCCCACGCCACAACTAAAGATCCCATGTGCTGCAATGAAGATCTTGCACGACACAACTAAGACCTGGCCCAGCCAAAATAAAATAAATAAATAGATAAATATTTTTTTAAAAAGATTATATAAGTCTGAGTGAGAACACAGATCTACTAGCATAGCTGTGCCTTTGGTTAGTTATCTAGTTATAATAATAATAATAATAGCTATACAGAGCACCAATAACAATATCTACCCCTTTTGTAATTGTGAAAACTGTTAAGAATATATATAAAATTACCTAACATAGGGTCTTTCACATAGCAAGCACTTAATAAGCAATAGCTACGATACTACTGAATTGATCTAGAGTTGGTACATCGCTTGGGAAGTACAGCAAAAGAAGAGAGGGAAACCAAGATGTCAAAACAAAGTGGATCAACCAATGGGGCAGTCTTGGTTAAATAGGAGAAGGAAGTGAATCCATAAGGAAACTGATGGGCTGGAAAATGAGAGGAAAAATATAGTAAATGGCCTGAGGTTGAAGACCAGTTGAATTTTAAGCCAAGGAAGTGAGAAGATGGAAAGACTGGAAATGAGACTCAAAACTCAGAAGATAATACTGTAAATGAGCAGTTTCTTCTCATATGTAACACGAAAGGGAAACATGAAATAAAAGAAAACCAAACTGGGGGCTTCCTGGTGGCAACGAAGACCCAACGCAGCCAAAAATAAGTAAATAAATTTATTTTAAAAAAAAAAGAAAACCAAACTATATTGTACTGGCTTTGCCACTAGCTAACACTGTATCGTTAGGCAAGTCACTTAAACCGTTAGCAATAAATGATTACAAATACTCCCTTCTTTTCCCACAGAGACCTCCTTTTAATTTTAAGCACCTCCCCTTAAGAAGAAGCCCATCATTCCTCTAACTTACCTCAAGAAGACAACAGACCGCAGAAAAGATATCCACAGCAGCTAGGAATGCTACACTAACCTAAGGGCGCTTTTCAGGAGTGCAGGCCTGCATGGGATACTAAAGTGGCAGACTTAAGACAGTAAGAGGAGGGTGATGGTAGGAAACTATCTACCCTGAAAACACTGGTCCAGACCCCGCTCCTAGGTCAAGGGTATTTTATTAATAGGACCCTTCAGCCTTACTTATTTCCTATTAGACCTGGAGAAAGTGGACCCACAACGTAAAAGCCTTACGAGAAGCCTCAATATTGATATAAAGTAAGAAAATTTACTACGGACAGAACTATATGAAGAAGTGACTACAGGAAGAGATGCCATTAAATAAAAGAAAAAGGGAAAAAGTATCACTAAAAGAGAGAAACACTGGCTACAAAAAAAAAATGGGGGAGGATTACAACTACACTGCTAAATGCCTTAGAACAGGGATCAGCAAAACTCTGGTTCACATGCCAAATCTGGCCAGTGACCTGTTTTGATAAATGAAGTTACACTGGAACATAGCCATGCTCACTCTTTCATATACTGTCTATGGCTGAAGAGTTGAGTTGAGTGTTTTAACTACAATGGCAGAGTTGAGTGGTTGCATATGACCTGCAAAGACTAAAATATTTACTACCTGGCCCTTTACAAGAAAAGGATCCTTTCTTAGGGGGCCAGGGAGTAAGGTGAGGACTAAGATAAGGACACAGGATCTGGCCATTAGTGATCCCTGGTAAAGATGAAGAAACAAACTAAAAGGAATTTAAAAGAAAATGTATGCATATTAATAAAGAGGCAATGAGCATGAGCTATTGTGTCAAGCAGTTTAGCTAGAAGGAAAAGACAAAGACCACACAGGAGTCTATGGGGACAAAGCTTTTCTTGCTCTCACCAATCCTTCTCCTCCAGCAGTCCCAGTCTCTCTTTCATCAGCACCCAAACAGCCTCCTAAACCAGAAACTTCAGTCATTTTGGTCACCAAATCCAGGTGATTCTAACTCCCAAATGTCTTTTGTATCCTCAGTTCCGGGCACAATGCTTAGTATACAGCGGGTGCTCGATAAATGCTTGTCGAATAAAAGAATGTAAGAGAACAAAACGTTAATAAGAAAAGACTGAGAAGAAAACAGAAAAAGGTTCTGTCCCAGCTCTACCCTTAAATGGCTATGTGGCTTGGACTCAAGTCTTAAGAGTCTTCATCATAGTGGGACTTCCCTAGCGGTCCAGTGGTTAAGACTCCGTGCTTCCAATGCAGGGGGAGAGGGTTCGATCCCTGGTCGGGGAACTAAGATCTCACATGTCATGTGGCACGGCCACAAAAACGAAAACAAACAAAGAGAGAGTCTTCATCATAGAGATGACAGTAGTGTCATTTTGTTATGTTTTTAAACCCATCCAATTTCATTTAGTAGTCATTATATAACAGATTGAGACATAATTCACATACCATACAAAATATGGCATACATCCAGAATGTGACCACTTCTCAATACCTCTAACACTACCACCCTGATCCAAGCCAGCATCATCTCATACCTGGACTACCAAAGAACTAACCTCCATCACTGTTCACTTTGCTTCCATCCTTGCTCTGCTACAATCCCTTCTCAGGAAAGAAGAATATACCTTTTAAATCCTATGTCAGACCACATCAGTCGTCTGCTCAAAATCTTCCAATGGATTCCTATCTCACTCCCAGTAAGAGCAAAAGAGTTCATCATGGTTTATTAAGGCTCTAAGTGAACTGGTCCTCTACTGCCTCTCTGACCTCATCTCCTGCTTCTCTCCCCTTCCTTGTCCAGCTCTAGCCATATAAATCTCCACAATGCTCCTTAAACACCACACACATTGCCACATCAGTTTCCTCTAACTAGAATACTCTTTTGCCAGAAATCTGCATGGCTCATTTACTTACCTCCTTTAGATCTCTACTAAAAGTCACCTTATCAGACAGGCCTTTCTTGACCATCTTATATATATTATCACAAGCACCTTTGCCATTCTGTATTCCCTCTTATCCTGCTTTATTTTTCTTGCACAGCAGTTATCAGCACCTGATATGTTTACTTTTTTGTGTGTAATTTATTGTCTCTCCCCATTATAATGTAAGTACCTAAAAGCCTGGAAGATTGTTTCATTCACTCCTATATCCCAGGGCCTAAAAGAGTGTCACAGCAGGCACTCAATAAATATTGGATGAATTTAATATATAGCAGTCTCTTTCAGCTTCGTTAAGATTTTTAATTTCCAAAAAAGAGGGATTTAGATGTAATGACCCCTGAGACACCTGTACAGCTTTAAAATCTATAATTCTAGCAAAGAAACAGAACAGGATAACTAATGGTAATGTATAAAAATGTAAGCTGGCCTTCTCAGAAAAGGAAGATTTGACAGTAAATGATTAACCACCAAAAGAATAAAGTATATGAGAGGTACTTCCAAATAAACATGTGAAAAACTTTATAATAAAACTATATAATAAAGCACAGAGAACAAGACTATCTTTCCAAGATTTGCTATCATTGGCAAAAATCCATATTAAACTCAGCTTCCCCAATTCCAGATACAAATGGAATTGTGAATTTGGCAACTCACAGGAGAGAGACTGAAGTACAATCTGGGTTCACATTAAAGTTACCTCATTCTTCTCAACTTAGATCTGACCCAGAGGAAAATTTTTAACAGATTGTGTTGGACTAGTGCCATACTATACTCAGTAAAGTTCAAAATTAGCATTTTAGATGCTAACCTAAAGGAGTTCTATCTTGTCTCCCCAAAACTAAAGCGGACTAAAAATAAAATATGATGAATTATGAGTATAAAATGTATTATTTAAAGAAACATTTTGTGAAAGAAAAAGCAAATTATAACAGCAGTCCTTCCCTCTTATTTCTTTTGATTTCATTCATGCAGTGTCTCACCCAGGGCTGAACACATGGTAGCACTCAAGCTGTTAACTGATAAGAAAGAAACAATGCTCTTCTTTCCGTTCAAGGTTTATCCAGATTTAGTGATATACAATACAGACACGTCCACCTCAACCTTCCTAGTTATTAAAAAATGTACATAAAAATTATGTATTTGAAATTTATATCTATGCATTTACCATTTGTTTTACACCTACTATGTCACAAAGCATTGCTTTAGACACTGAACACATAAAACAGAAGTCACACAAGGGGCTCTCAGTAAATGTATAATCTGGTGAAAAAGTCAGACAAATTACAATAGATTGTAACAAATTCTATGATCTTAAGGTACACAGGGTGCTAAGAAAAAGCCCAGAGGAAAGGTTCCCAGGTTAGATTGTAGAGAAGACAGATGGGAGAAAAAAATGCAGGCACAGTGAAGTAACACTGAACAGAGGACAGCAGTAAGAACCTAAAATATCTACAAATGACAGTATGGCTAAGGGAAACGGGCTATCACATGAATAAAGAGGGAGGCAGACCCCAAGGCTTTGTATAACACCCTTAAGAGTCTGGCTCTTAATCTAAAGAAAAATGAAAGAAACTGCTTTTTAATGGGAGGATTATAAGTAAGGAAGTAATATGATCTGTGTTTCATTTTAGAATGATCAGTCTAGCAGTATCATGAAGGAAACTTTGGAAAGGGGGAGTGAAACAGAACACTATTACAACAGTTAGGAGACTGTTGTAGAAATCCAGAAGAAAAATGATGAGGTCTGAAATGAGGAAATAAAGACGTAGATGGAAAGAAGGGGGTATATTTAAGTGATATTAAGGAAGTAACATGAATGAATAATGAGAACTTAAATTAGCTCAGTGGCTGAGAATCTGGACAGGAAGGAAAGAAATTTCACGAAGTTTAGGAGGCCGCATCAATAGGACTTGGTGATTGATTAACAGTGTAAGACTGGACAGTGGGAGAATAGATTTTCAACCTGGCAACTGGTTAGATAGTAATACCATTAACCAAGACAGAAAATACAAAGGTAAAACAAGTCTGATGAGGAAACAGATTTGGAGATTTGGATTTGAAGTGTCGCATGACAGTATAGAAAAGATAATTATCTAAGTAGATAATGAGAAATGAGTCTAAAGAAAAGAGGAGATTTAAGAAGGAAATGGTTACCAATGCCAACTAGAAGTAAAATTGTGAACAATTTCAGTAGAATGGTGGAGAAGAAACAGGCAAAGTTTGTCCAGTGGTAAATGGGAAGGAAGTGAGGAAATTAAGGCAGCAAGTATCCATCGGTCATTTTACACATGGCTCTGAGAGGCAAGAGGAAGACAGGGCAGCAAGTGGAGAACAGGAGGAGCCCCGAGGAAACTTGTTTGTTTCTTAAAATGAGAAGAACCCGAGCCTGTAAAGTTCCATAACAGAGAGGAGATAAGTGATGGGTAGAGGTTGGAAGACAAGAAGGAAAGGAACATGCCCTTCTATCAATACTAAAACCAGAAAAAAGAGAAGAGCCCTTAAAGTTCAGGCACGTAATAGCCATTTAACCAATATATTGTTTTAATGACAAACATCCTGTGCTTAGGCTACCTTAGCACTATTAAAAAATTTTTTTGTTACGTAACTTTTGATACATTTACATGTTACATGTAATAATAATCGCTGTGCATGGCAAGTAGCTTTACAAAAAATATTTCTTTTACTCTTCCCAAAAACCCAATGAGGGATTATTACTCCATTTTATATAGCAGAAGACTAAGGCATAGGGAGATTAAATACCTTGCCCTAATAAAGGACAGAATTGGAAATTAAACCCTGACGGTGTAGTCCCAAAGATGGTGTTCTTAACCATCAAGCTACATTGCCACCCTACAGATAACATAGAGTATTTTTGGTTCACTAAATTAATCTGAAGACAACATATTTCCTATCAGAAAATATTTCTAATTTCAGAATGAAAGTAAGAGAAAACTGGAGTTTACTAATCAGAAACTTGCTAAACTACATTTCATATCATTAAATAAGAAAAACTAAAGAATTAACAGTATATTATTAAAAACATCTTACCCTTTATTTAACATCACTAAACAGTTTTTCATCTGTATAAATACACACATACAACAATGGTTCTTTTAAATTTTACCACGGATCAGAATTCCTTGGAGGTCATGTTGAAATGAAGATTGCTGAACCCCACCCAGAGAGATTCAGATTCCACAAACCTGGGTGAGGCTCAAGAATTTGCACTTCTAACAAGTGTTCAGAAGATGCTGATGCCACTGGTCTAGGACCACATTTTAAGAATTACTACCTTACAGTTAACTCTATAAGACTTAAGTGAGAATGAATACAAAAGCACAGCATATGGTAAGCAGCCAATAAGCGGTATCTGCAATTATTATTATTAATAATAATAAATATGATGAGGATGACCATTACCATTTTCTGCACAATTTCTTGTATTTTTATATCAATTTTACTCAGAGACAATACAAAACCGACATATCATTTTAAGATCACAATAATCTGCTTGCCAGCTCTATCTGCCTCTGGTACCTTTCTTTCCTCTATACTGCTTGCAAAACAGCCTTTCTAAAATGTAAATCTGCATATCAGGCCCTACTTCAAACCAGTCTTTCCTCATCACTTACAAGATAAAGTACAAACTTCTTGGCATGGCTTACGGAGAAATCCCTTTGCCCATGAGCCCCCTGCCTAACACTCATCTTTTAATGCCCTATTAGAACCTTACCTATTCTTTGAAGGTTCCATAATACAACTCTCTCTAATAAAGTCATATATTTCTTCCATGATTCCGAAGTACCTCTAAAATAATAAGAAAGAGAACAACGGTAATATCAATCCACATTTGTGGGGCACTTCCCAGGGACTTTACATGAATTATTTCATTTAATCCTCATAACGGCTCCAAATAAAGACTATAATTATGCTCATTTTACATATGGAAAAAAAATGAGATACGGAAAGGTTAAATTTGCCTTAGATGATAAAACCAGAAAGTAGAACAGCCAGGATTCTACCATTGCAATTACACTAATCTGATAATTACTAGATTATTGAGTACTTGAGTATTGCTCAGATAATAGATTTTTGTAAAAACGAATCTAAATAATGTCCTCATTCATTTTTACATTACTGAACTAATTCTACTGCCTATCATATGCCAGGCATTGTTTTAGGCCCTGAGGAATACCAGATTTAAAAAAAGGGAAGATCCAGTGCCTGCTCCCTTGAGACACACAATCTGGTAGGGAAGACAAACATTAAACAAACAGACAAACAAAAACCCCACAAAAATTTCGATAAGTAAATTAAAGACAAAAAGCACAAGGTTCTTTGAAATAATAATAGGAAAAAATCTAAACTGCCGACGGCCACTGTCCTTTACCGTCAGTGCCCTGATACAAGAGTGTAAGTTAGGCAGAGACTATATATGATTTTCAGAATATGCCAAATAACTCCATTTTAAAATGACACTTTCAAAATCAAATTAAGTGATTTAATTATAAGATCCAAGTCATACGGTTAAAAGTTTAAACATATTATTACGAAAGACACGTACACTCTTCAGTTCTTTGCTCCCTTGGCAAACGTAGCTATTGCCTCTCTGAAACAGAATAAATATAAACTACAGAAAACTAGTAAAATGACATTTGAAGGGGCCGCAATTAGTAATGATAAATATTTTAAAACTATGCCAAGTTCCTGACAATCCCAGTAGTGCAGAAAAGTACTTCTGTTTTGGACAATGCTAACTTTCTTAAGATTTAAAGAGGAATTAGATCTATGGCTTTTGTAAGATGGGTAAGATTTTCTTTTTTTAATTTGTAAGATTTTCAAAAAATTTTCTTCATAATAAGTTTCATAGGGAAAACCAAAATTTTTTATAGGGGAAAAGCCTAACAGCCCGAATACTGATGATCTAACAAAAAGACATGAAGGGTAAAAATCAAGTATGAACCAGGTCTGGATCCCCGTATCTTCAGTTTCTATTTATCAAACAGAAAAATCTTTCCAATGTTCTCCTTTCCTGTATAAGACCAAAACTATGCGATATTCTGTTTGTATTACAATTACACTAATTCAATGCAGGTCACTTGATTTTTACTGAGTCCAGATGACATTCAGTAAACTAAACATGGGCCAATTAGTCAAAAAAAAAAAAAAGAAAAAAGAAAGAAAAGAAAAAGAAAAAAGGTAAAAAGAAAAGGAGAAAGAAAGAAGTGTGTCTGATTGCCTTTGTGTAGGTCATACAGTGGCTACAGACAGCATCACGGCCTGAACTTCATTTTGGCTAACACCAACCATACGCTAACATTAAGGACTAGCAGTTTTCATTCCTTTCAGATTTCTCACGTTTGGAAACTCTAATTTAAATACATTTCCTGGTGAAAGTGAGGACAGTACTCCTGCACAACACTGGTTTTCTCCTCTTTCAACTCAAATGTGTATTATTTTGGAGCTACTAAGATGGAATCTGCATACTGTCTTAAAATGTATAATGATTCTTTTAAAATCAATTGTTTTTTTTACTTATCACAGTTATAAATTAGTAAATAAAATTGTTGATTTAGCTGACACACACAAAAAAATGGGTGCTCTAAGGCTATGAACTTTCAACATAGATAACTGTAATCTTAAATCAACCTAAACAACCGTGTAATTCGGCACATGACAAACCGGGTAATAGGAAGAAATATTCATAACTAAAGAAGCAATAATTTTTTGAATACCTTATCAGGACTTGGCACTCCACATTTTCTTATAATCTATTACATAAAGAAATTTGGTTTACTATTTCTTTTAAACTCTGCTCACTAAAATATATTTTGATTAAAAAATAAAAAGCTTGTAAAAGTCATAACTGTAAGTTAAAATGTACACAAGGTTGTGCCTCTACAAAAAACCTACATTAATTCCTCACTACTTTTATACTTAATCGATTGCTGGTATTTTAAATTAAATGCTATTCAATCACCATTACTACAAAAATACAAGTTTCCAAATGTTCAAATTAGCCTGATTTAAAATTGTTATTTACTTTTAGCCTGATTTTTTTTAACCTGTATAAATTTAACTGAAGAATATTATGTTCCTGCAAGTGTTCATGAATACAAAGATACAGTAATGGAGATAGAAATTATTTACTCTGAAAATCCTGACTGCATGACTGTTAAATCACTTACATACGGCTAAATGATCTACAAGGAAGCAGGGAGGTCCTGAAATTGTGTACTATATCCATTTTCAACTACTGCACAGGTGACACAATCAATCAAGTCACTACTGAACAAGAATGGAAATAGAAGGCACTTGGTGAATAAAGGTGACTTCTTTAAACAAAATCGAAAAATAGACTATCATCATCTCATGTTAAAAAGTACTCAACAGCTATAGATTAAAGAATATTTTCTACTCTCTCTAGTGTTCAGTAATGTTAGGTCTAACTTTGGGCACTATCTACATTGTATTCAACATACAGAATAACACAGAAAAAAGCCAATATATATAAAATAGTTCAGTAATAACAAATCCTCTGATAATAAAGTTTCTTTAACAAGTTGATCTTCTCTACAAAGATTGGCTGGTAAGGAGAAAGAAACAGCAGCAGCATTCCTCTCACCAAACTATGAAAAGTAGGCAAGGGAGCGAGCTCATCCCAAGGGCAGAGCTCAGCCAGGTGACTGGCGCTCTGGTGGTGGAGGAGGAATGTGTGGCTCCAAGTATGGGTGAGTGGAGCAGTGGCCATCCAGCACAATTGAGGAGGATCAGGAAGCCCATCCTACCCCACCTAGAAAAGCATAAGGAAGGAAGTATCCTCAACTGAACTACAATGAAGAGGAATTTACATACTGGAACATATCTCTACAGCTCCCATCTTTCTTCTACTCCTGACAATAGAGTATGCGACACATACAAAGACAATATATCTATGAGCAACCCTACATGACATAACCTTTTCTGCATATGGAATTCACTGTCAACCAAAACTCCTAAATACTTTTTATATCCGCGGCTGTTAATCCACGTCTCTGCCCAGGTCCAGTCTTCCTGCCGATCCTCCTTCACTGGAAGTGAGGGTGGGGAAATATTCCAACCTAATATAAGTTTAATTTTATCTTCTTGGATTCAATCTATTGCTTCACCCTGCAAGACATTTCTATATCCTAATTCTGCCATTTAAGAATATTTATTATCCCTCCTTTCTTCTTTGCATCCGCAAATTTGGAAAACATGTGTTTTTATCTTAACAGAAGTCATTTATATGTTATATCTTCTTCTTGGATAGATACCTTGATCATTATGTAGTGTCCTTCTTTGTCTCTTCGAATAGTTTTTATTTTAAAGTCTGTTTTGTCTGATATGAGAATTGCTACTCCAGCTTTCTTTTGGTTTCCATTTGCATGGAATATCTTTTTCCATTCCCTTACTTTCAGTCTGTATGTGTCTCTAGGTCTGAAGTGGGTCTCTTGTAGACAGCATATATATGGGTCTTGTTTTTGTATCCATTCAGCCAGTCTGTGTCTTTTGGTGGGAGCATTTAATCCGTTTACATTTAAGGTGATTATCGATATGTATGTTCCTATTCCCA
>RJWK010034305.1:0-22726 GCA_004363435.1 Platanista minor | reverse complement strand
GAGCTGATCTCCCTGTGCTATGCGGCTGCTTCCCACTAGCTATCTATTTTACATTTGGTAGTATATATAAGTCCATGCCACTCTCTTGCTTCATCCCAGCTTACCCTTCCCCCTCCCCATGTCCTCAGGTCCATTCTCTACATCTGCGTCTTTATTCCTGTCCTGCCCCTAGGTATTTAATAACCTTTTTTTTTTTTTCTAAGATTCCATATATATGTGCTAGCATACGGTATTTGTTTTTCTCTTTCTGACTTACTTCACTCTCTATGACGGACTTTAGGTCCCTCCACCTCACTACAAATCACTCAATTTCATTTCTTTTTATGGCTGAGTAATATTCCATTGTATATATGTGCCACATCTTCTTTATCCATTCATCCAATGATGGACACTTAGGTTGTTTCCATCTCCTGGCTATTGTAAATAGAGCTGCAATGAACATTGTGGTACATGACTCTTCTTGAATTATGGTTTTCTCAGGGCATGTGCCCAGTAGTGAGATTGCTGGGTCATATAGTAGTTCTATTTTTAGTTTTTTAAGGAACCTCCATACTGTTCTCCATAGTGGCTGTATCAATTTATGTTCCCACCAACAGTGCAAGAGGGTTCCCCTTTCTCCACACCCTCTCCAGCATTTATTGTTTGTAGATTTTTTGATGATGGCTATTCTGACTGGTGTGAGGGAATACCTCAATGTAGTTTTGATTTGCATTTCTCTAACGATTAGTGATATTGAGCATTCTTTCAAAACACAGTAACTCTTTTAATATTCCCAACAACTTTATAAAGTAGGTACTATTGTTATCCCCATTCGACAGATGAGGAAACTGAGGCACAGAAGGTTTAAGTTGCATGCTCAAAGTCATACCCAAGCTATGAAACCAGGCAATGTGACTCCAGAGCTCCCATGCTCACCACAATGCTACATGGACTCTTAATGCTTGCTGCCAGTCTGGCCAATGACATCATTGTCCCCATGCCTTGAGAAGAGGCAGCTTTCTTTGTAGTTGCCAATAACCCTTCTGCACAGGGCTTTTATACAGTGAAAGAGTAGAAGTCACATATTTTGAGCTCCTATTATGTGTCAGGTGCTTTTCAGGTGTTATCTAATCTAGCTAGGTGGGGATTATCCTTATTTTCAGATGAGGAAAATGAGATTCATACAGGGCAAGTGGCCTCTTCAAGGTCACACAGCTTATAATTTTCAGAACCACACTTTGATCCCAAACCTCTACCATGCTTTGATTCCAAACCATGCTTTGATTCCAAACCTCCTCTAGAGGAGGATTCCACTCCTCTACGATTCCAAAGGCCATGCTGTTTGTGGTATTCTAATTGGGAAAATAAACATCAGTTTGCTGTCTTGTCCTACCAGGGCAAGAATGGACCAAGTCCATGCACTCTGGGGTACAGAAAAAAGAAAAGTGGGTTATAAGTACTAGAGACTTGATTCTACTACTGCCTTTTCTGGGTAATAGCTGTGTGGCCTTAGGCAAGTACCTTTCCTTCTCTGGGACTTTCATCCTCACCTATAAAATGAGAACACTGTGATTTATTCCTGAGGGAGCTGATTTAAATTGCCACTTGCCTTCCCCAGGTGCCTCTCATGAACAGGTGTTCTTTGGTGTCATGATGCCAGAGTTGCTCTTTTTCAAGAAGGAAGCTTGGAGTTATATGAACTAGAGAAGCATATTCCTCATGGAAGAGTAGACTGTGTTTTGTTCTGAAGAAACTTGTACAGGTGTATTATTTCTAGAACATTCTGAGAAAACCTAACTTTAGTCGTGGATGGTGTAGAAACTGGGTTGCAGAGACCTCACTATCACCCGGACTCAGAGCCTGGATGGAGCAAGCACCCGCAAACACCCAGATGAAGCCAGGGGTAGAAAATGTGCTTGAGTCAAGGACACAACGAGGAACTGAATTCTTTCCTCCTGTTGCAAAGAGTAGAGTTTCCCTGGGGAAGTGGGTGGAAATTTTGGATGGCAAGGCAGTGTGTTAGTGAGGATAGGCTATGTTATGCTGCAGTAACAAACAAAATGGAATCTTTGTGGCTTAGTACCATAACAGGGTACTTCTTATTCCTATCCATGTCTGATGTAGGTTAAGCCATTCTCTTCCAAGTGGTGACACAGACACCAGGACTGCATCCACCTCATGTCCCCCCATCCCGTGGTGGCTCCAAGGCCTCACTGATATCATCCAGCCCACAGATGGGATTAGGAAGATGGAGTTAAGGAACAAGGAAGCCTACACAGGAGGCACCCACAGAGGCTGAAATGTGGGGCCCTCTGCCCTGCACCTACCTTGGGTGGCATAAGAGAATGGGTGGGTTGCATTACTCCTTCCATGTACAGTGATAGGAGCATATAATAAGCTTTCCATAAAATAAGTTATGAAAACCTCAAATATCCTTTAACTCACTTTAAAGCCAAAATTCACAAAGCTTCCTTTTCCTCACTCTTGGAAATAAATCTGCCACTTTGCCACATACCCTTGTGTGCCCTTGAGTTAGGTCCTATAGCTTCTCCAAAGCCTCTGTTTCCACATCTGTCACACGAGGATCACAGTCCCTCCTAACTGGGTTTTTGTGAGGCTTATGAAAGAAGATGACTGTGGGAATGCTTAGGAGGTTGCAAAGCAGACCAAATATACAGAGCACTATCAGGACACCTAGAATGTACTCTCTCTCCCGGTTCAGCCTGGGCTCAATTTCTATGTCTCTGGAGCAAGACTTTACAGATAAAAATCCCATGTCACTTCCCTTCGTTCGTTCCAGCCCATTTTCTTTAAAATCTTTCTTTCCTTGTCAGGAGATAGAGGCAGGTGGCACACTGTGTAAACCGCGAAAGAGATTATGAAAATATCTGCAGATCTTGTGCCGCCTCCAAATACTTCAACATAAATATTTGCTGGAGGCTGGTCCAACTTCCCAGCCCAAGAGGAGGACAGAAGGTGAGCTTCAAGCTGGACATGGGAACAAACCTCCTAGAAATCTGTCCCTTTGTGGGAGACTAAGTGAATGACATGCAGCCTGAAAGATTTAAATTTAAAACTCCATCCTCCCTTTACTGCAGCAAAAGGAGGCCATGATTCAGTTAGGGGGTCTTTGCCCAACTAGTCATGGCCATGTCTTGCCTCCACACTTTTGCATGTGCTGTTCTCTGCCAGAACTGCCCTTTCCACCCTATCTACTTGGGGATTCCTTCTTCATCCTCTAAGGAAAACAAGACTAAAAGGCTAGTTAGTCCCTTTAAAAGGCATTCTGTTCTAGAATGCCTCCTCTAACTGCCCCGTCCCCAGAACTTTCTACTTGGTCTCCCTCTGCTCATCATCATCATCATCATCACTGTCACAATCACTAACATTTATTGAGAGCTTACTGCTGCTCAAGCATTGCTTAAAAACTTTATATTCAGTGCTCACAGCCATCTCATGAGGAAACCGAGGCCAGTGAAATGAGGTGACAGCCCAGATCATGTGGCTATATATGCAGAGGTGGCTGAGCAAGGCCTGGACAGTGTCTCCAAAGATTGGGCTCTTGGTTATCATTCTATAGCTCCCTTCCAACCCCATCTGCTCCTCAAGAGCTGGGGCAGTGCCTTATTCACCTCTCTGTTCCCACCATGGGCCCTCACAGAGTAGATATCTAGCAAGTTTATCTGGCTGAATGAATTAATGAGTGAATGAATGATTGAATGTGAGCTTCCCTAACACAGCTCTAAGTAAAAGGCTCAGCATATAGAAGTGACTCCCTGAGTACTTATTGAAAGGATAAACAACAATATAAAATAACCAGGATCCCCAAATGTGGGTCCCTATTGCTTACTCTGCACAGCTCATCCTGGCCCCCACTGCATCTTTCCAGGTCATCTCACCCTCAACACCATCTATTGGACTACAGAGGAGGAACTAGTTCAGTGCCCAGGTACATCTCTAGGGCTTCCAAGTTGCCCCCCACCTTCCGCCCAGCCAAGGTGCTCCCAACAAGTCTGGGGCCTGGTGTATACAAGGTATCCCAGGAAAACTCCCTGGGTCCCTGTCACCCTGTCATTTCCAGGGGCCCAGCTCTGGTCACCATTGCCAGTTCCTTCTGAGTCTCAGTCCACAGCCCTGCTCTATAAGGAGCTGCCAATGACTGAGAGCCTTCTAAGCACTGGACTCCATGCTGGGTGCTTTCCATGCAATGTCTCTAATCACCATTGCACTTTTTGCAGCCAGGGTGCTTCTCCCCATTTTATAATTGGGAAAACCTAGGCTCAGAGAGATGACATGACTTGCCTAACCACACACATATGGTAAGGAGAGGAATCAAGACTCCAGCTTATTACCATATGATCCTACAATCCCACTCTTGAGCATATATTCAGAGAAAACCATAATTAGAAAAGATAAATGCACCCCAATGTTCATAGCAGCACTATTTACAATAGCAAAGACATGTAAGCAATCTAAATGTCCGTTGACAGATGAATGGATAAAGAAGATATGGTATCTTTATACAATGGAATATTACTCAGCCATAAAAAAGAATGAAATAATGCCATTTGCAGTAACATGGATGGACCTAGAGGTTATCATGCTGAGTGATGTGAGCCAAAGACAAATATCATATGGTATGATTTATATGTAGAATCTAAAAAAAAAGGATACAAATGAACTTAAATACAAAACCAAAATAGATCCACAGACGTAGAAAACAAACTATGGTTACCAAAGGGGAAGCGGGGGAGAAATAAATTAAGAGTTTGGGATTAACATATGCATACTACTGTATATAAAATAGGTAACAAGCAAGGACCTACCGTATAGCACAGGGAACTATGCTCAGTATTTTATAATGACCTATAAGGGAAAAGAATCTGAGAAAGAATATATATATATATGTAGATAGATAGATATCTGAATCACTTTGCGTATACCTGAAACTAACACAGCATTGTAAATCAACTATACTTCGATAAAAAAATTAAAAAAAAAAAAAAAAAAGACTCCAGCTTAGGCCTTTCTGATTCCAAAACTCAAGATCTTTCTGATATTCCAGAGTCCCTCCTTCCTACCCTCAGGTTTTAATCTGGGACTTTGGTATCCAGCTAACTCTTGCCAGTCTTTTGGGGTTGCCCAGTCCTACAGGACCACCAGTCCCTGGCCAGACTCCCATTATGTATAAACACATCTCCTAGTGCTACACCTCCCATCTGGCCACCCCTGATGGCAGCTCACAGTCAACCTAGGTTCGGTCACTACTGCTAGATGGTAAGCTGAACGGACACTGGCTCCTGCATTTCATCTCCGTGTGCTATGCCTGGATCCCAGGCTGTTCCCCACCCATCCACACATGCATGCCATCCCCAGAGCTGGGCATGGCAGCTGCCCCGGCTCCCCTCTTTTGCCATCCCCAGCCACACAGAGCAGTGCCAAACAGTGCAGCCAACGCAACCCCCCATGGAGAATCCCCCGCCCCCATCCCTGAAGCAGCAGCAGAGGAATTCCTGGCCAGGAACATGCGTTCTCCCAGCAATTTGCAAGAAGGCCTTTTGCAATTTATATCTTCAGCTCTGCTGAAGAAAATGGTAATGGATGGGCTCACTGAGCAGAAAATGCCAGAAGGCGTTCCAGAGCCCAGGATCCCAAACCCAGGCCTTCTGTGAGGGGACTGAACAGACACACAATGCTGGGAGGAAATTCTTACCCCATGTCAGGCTACACAGGCTCAGAAGGTTATTTGTAAACAAAAGAGTGTGTATTTTCAAGGAAGCTACTGAGTATGAATCAGAATAGAACAAGAGGAGAAGTCAAGCTTTGACACTTACTGGCTCTGTGACCTTCATTCATCATTCAGTAACTATTGTTGAGCACCTACTATGTGCTGGGCACAAGGCAAGGCACCAGAGATACAATGGTGAATGACATTGAAAAAAAAATCCTTATTCTTATGGTGCTTGGAGTCTAGTAATAGGGGAGGTTGATAAGAACCCAATCAGCAAATAAACAAGTGTAGAATTATAGGTTGTAGTAATGGAATAGTACCAGCACAGAAAAGAGTGAGGGTATGAGATAAGCTAATAGCAAGGGTACTGTCCTTGGGGAGGGTGGTCAGCTTATGCCTCTTTAAAGAGGTCTGAGAAAAGACCTGAAGTATGTGGAGCCAGCCAGGAAAGCAGGAAGGAGAGCCCTGTAGGCAGAGGGCACGGCACAGGCAGAGATCTGGAGTCAGGAAAGGGCTAGGTATGACCAAGAATTGAGGCAAAGGGGTTGCAGGAGATGCCAGGATGGGGAGTAGGCATTTGCCACGAGATGCAGGTGGCAAGGCAAGCAGGACCAGAACATATGGGCCAGGCGGGCCATGAAAGACTTTGGATTTTTGTCTTAAGAATGGAATTTGGGATTAACATATACACACTACTATATATAAAATAACCAACAAGGACCTACTGTATAGCACAAGTAATTCTACTCAATATTCTGCAACAACCTAAATGGAAAAAGAATTTGAAAAAGAATAGATACATGCATCCGTATTAACTAAATCACTTTACTCTACACCTAAAACTAACACGACATTGGTTATCACCTATACTTCAAGAAAAAAATTAAATTAAATTAAAAAAAGACTATATCTAAGAGTTTTTAGGCAAAGGAATGATGTATTCTATTTTACATTTTTTTGTTTTGTTTTTGGTTTTTTTTTGCAGTACGCAGGCCTCTCACTGTTGTGGCCTCTCCCGTTGTGGAGCACAGGCCCAGTGGCCATGGCTCACGGGCCCAGCCGCTCCGCAGCATGTGGGATCCTCCCAGACCGGGGCACGAACCCGTGTCCTCCGCATCGTCAGGTGGACTCTAAACCACTGCGCCACCAGGGAAGCCCTATTTTACATTTTTTTGGAAGATCACTCTGGCTGCAGGTGGACTGGAGGAGGAGGAGAGTGAAATCAGGGAGGCCACTTAGAAGGCTGCTGTGGTCACCCAAGACGGAGGATATGGCAGTTTGGTTGGGGGATAGGTGATTGCAGTAAAGATACACAGATGTGAGTGTACTCAAGGGAAATTTAGGATGCAGAAAAAATAGGTCTTGTTTATAAATGAGTTCTGAGAGCTAAATAAGGAAGATGTCTAAAAGGACAACTGAGTGAATTGGGTATTATTTTCCAAGAAAGGGTAAGCCAGGAGGAAAAACAAATTGAAGAGAAAGGTGTGAGGTTGCGGAGGGACTGGGAGTTCAGTTTGTAGACATACATTTGGGAAACACCCTGGTCTAGAGGTCAGTAAGCAGTAGGAAATATGAGTCTACAGTTCAGGAGAGAGGTCGGGATTGAAAATATAACTTCAGGAATTATCAGCTTAACATGCCTTAAGCCTCAGAACTACGTGAGATCATCCAGGGCAATTATGTAGAAAAAGAAAAGAACTCAGGACAAACCCCAAGGAAGTCCAACGTTTAGTGGGGAGTCAGGTTGCTTTGCCTCTCTGACTCTCATAGTTCCCATCTGTAGAATGGGATGGTAATCAAATCTACCTTCCAGGAGGATCACAAGGAACGCTTGTCCCCTTTTCCTTCCCCTAGTTGGGCACATTGGTTTAAGGACTTGGGTTTGAGGGTCTGGCCCCGCCTCTCACTCCTGTATGTTCCAGATCTGTTTTCTCTTTGCATCTTCCTAACACTCTGTGAGCACACGTACCATGAACACTTCACTCTCCTGCTATCGTCCTACCTGCCTGGCTGCTCCTCCCCTGCCAGGGTCCAAAGTTTGCTTGGAGTGCCACTGGGCTCTCTTCTGGACCCAGCCACTGGGGATATGCTCTCCCTACCCCTAAATACCACCTAGTACCAGTGACTATGTGGTCTCCAGCTCCAGCTCTGCCCTTTCTAGGGAACTCCGGACCACCTGTTGAGCATCTCCACAAAAATGTCCAGTGGGAACTAAAATTTAACATAACCTCAAACTGTACTTCCTTCATCCTTCCACCATCTTAGTAAAAGGTATCACCATATGCTTAAACGATCAAGCTAAAAATCAAGCTGTTAGCCTCCACATTCAGCCCACCAGTGTATCCCATCAACTCTATCTCCTAAAGGCATCTCCAGTTCCTCCAATCCCCTCCTGCCCACCACTCTCCTAGTGTAAAGCTTCATCTCCTGCTTCGATAACTACGAGAGTCTCTTTCCTGGCCTCCCTGCTTCCACTCTTGCCTTCTTGAAACCATTCTCCATACAAATGTAAGTGGTGTTATTTCACTCTCCTGCTTACATTTCTCCAGTGTTTTCCATTAGCCTTAAAATAAAACCCAAACTCCTTATTGGTACATCCGTACATCACATGGCCCCTGCTTCTGTCCAACCTCCTCTGAGACCATGCTCCCCAGGCCCCACCCTGCTCCAGCCACGCTGGCCTCCTTCTGCATCTCACACACTCAGGTCATTACTGGGACAACATCTCAGCCCAAGCTCAATTGCCCCATGCCTGGGGTGGCCTTGTCCCTGTTCTTTGCAGGGCTGGCTCCTGCTTGACACCAGCCTCACTCTGTCCCAGGTCTTGCTTGACCTCTCCTTTCAAGTAGCCTCCCAGGCCCCCTCACATCTGCAGAGCCTTTTATCAACATCTGGGGTTTCCTTGTTTCCTTGTCTACTGGGAGCAGTAGACAAGCTAAAGCCCTTTAGGAGCCCTCAGTCTTGTTTGCTGCTGTGTTCCGAACTGTCCTGGCATATGGCAGAGGGTTATTAGATATCTGTGAATAAATAAATGAATGAGACCCATTTTACAGGCAAGAGTGTGAGAGATAATAATAGTATTAGTAGCAGTAGCTAACATTTGTGAGTTCTTTCTATATATCTTACCATTTAAACCTTCATGGCAGCTCTCTAACTATGGGCTTCTAACCTTGGCATTCCTGACAATTTGACTAGGTAATTCTTTGTTGTGAGGGGTTGCCCTGTGCACTGTAAATACTTATCAGCGTTCCTGGCCTCTACACACTAGATGCCAGTAACAGCAAACACCTACCAGTCGTGATAACCAAAAATATCTCCAAACATTGTCAAATGTCCCCTGGGGACAAAATCATACTGGTTGAAACTGTTCTAAGGTATTGTACCTCTGAAGTGCTACTATAAAGTCCCCATGTTACAGTTGGAGAAACTATGGCACAGACAGAGTAAGTAAATTGCTCAAGATCATACAGGCAACTAACATGTAGATGAGGACCAGGGCCATGGTGTGGGTAGGGCAGGAACTAAAAACAGAGGCTGGGACCCTGGGCCTGACAACCAGACATTTTGGCCTGAATTCAGGGGTCAGGAAAGGTCAGGCGGCAGGACTGAACATCAAGAATCAAGGTCTGTTTCAGATTGAAAGCCATGTCAGAAATGGGGAGGTGGGTGGGTGTTAGGGGTGTTACTGAAGAGATGGGAGCACTCCATCACTCACTCACCCATTCACAGAGCATCCACTGGTGACGGGACCTGTCCTCAATGCCAGGGTCTCAGGGTTGGAGCAGGGGCAGGTCGTTTCCAAAAGGCCTGGAGTGAGCTGTGGACAGAAAGCCAAAAGTGAGTGCCAACGATAGAAATATGAAATCATAATTATAACCAACATTTACGGTGGGATTACTACTTGCCTAGAATTTTACATACATCATAACATATAATCTTCCCAATCCTAACATCATCCCCAGTTGACAGATGAGTAAACTGAGGAACAAAAGGTTAAACTATTTGTCCAAGGTCAAAGATCTAGATGAGTGATGGGCATGAAGTTCAAAGCCAAGATTTTCAGACTCCAGAGTCTATCTCTCCACCTTTTGGATCTTCTGCCTGTCTCAGGAGATGGACACAGAGCAGAATGGAGACCGTCACCAAGTTCAACAAGCAGAAGGGTAATAATTCTTTCTCTTCTCCCCTCCCTTCTTCCTTCTCTTCCTTTTCTCCCCCTCTTCCTCTTATTATTTGTAATAAAATCTACCTCTTGGCAAGGGGGAGACCTGGATTAGAAGACCAAGAAAGAGAAAAGCAAATGACTCAAAAAGGGAATGACAGTTCTCACCAAATCTATGACCTGTGTGATCTGGAGCAAGTCACTTGGCCTCCCCATGGCTCGTTTCCTTCATCTTCCAGTGGGGAGGTTAGTGATCCCTAACTGACAGATAATTCGTGTAAAAGTTTTAAACCATGATGTGCTGAGCAAAGATGGGCTGCTACTTCTGTGGATTCAACTGTAGCTTATCATGGTTGTGCAAAACTGCATTCTCAGATGCTGCTTTTCCTTAGCCGGGTGATGAGATCACAGTATGAAACTTGCCTCATGAATATTTTGAAGGCAGCATTCGGTGTAGTTACAAGATCCAGAGGAGTGGTAGAATCACCTTTCAATACATGCCCTGCAAATCCTCTTCTCCCAGCTGACAAGCTACTAGACCCATCTGCCCAATTTCCAACGCGTCTCTCTTATGTCACCTCCTCCTGTGCATCCCAGCTGTTCCTGTGTTTGATCTGAACATCCTGCTTTCCCCAGGACCACTACACCCATCTATTCACTGTCTTCCTGGCCCCAGCCCAGCCTCCATGTGCTCCTGATGGCCCTGTCTAATGCATGAGTAGGCACCTATCACTCTCTGCCTAAAATCTTCCAGTAGAAGATTTTAGATCTTCCAGTAGCTCCCCTGGCATCTGACACTCTGCCTCGTTTGCCCCCTCAATTTCATCTCCCACCCACTCTTCACATGGAAATGCCTAGGAGCACGTTATTGCCCTGCATGGTGATAGAACTGTTCCCTCCACACCTATCCTGAGCGCTCCTGGAGGCCAGGGGCCTTACATATTTTGTTTCCAGGTCCTCCCCACACTGTACGGTGACTGACACAGGGGAGTGCAAAGAAAATGTGGGTCATGAGTTTTGCAGGTATGACGCTTAGTCCACAAACCTGTCTGCACAGTGAAATCAATTTATTTTTCAAGTAACCAAACTTAATTTTGATGTGTGTATTCATTCCACCAGGAAGCAGAAATGAAAACTTGATCAGTAAGGTCCACACCCTCACCTCTGGAGCTGTATCTATGCTGAGGAAAGGAATCATGCTTGGTGCAAAGCATCACGGGAAGAGAAGTCTGGTCCTTAGACATCTCCCACTACCCCAGCTGGCATCCGGTGATAGGTCCACATTCCCAACTGATTTTTAGCAGCAGAAACCTTCAGTGCTCTCCTCATCCTGACCACGAACCTCACAAGGCCTGGCCAACTCTCCCAATTACCTTAACACCACTCTAGGGCTATGGAGATCTTGAAGAAGCTGCCCAAGGTCTACCCTGCCTCCATCCTACTCCCTACACCACACTGGGGTGAGTGGGAGCTCTATAAAGCTGTTTCAGATCCATTTCCTTAGATAACATTTTGAAGCCATTTCTAATCTCTCATTACCACCCTATATAGTGTTGGGAAACTGAGAACACAGTGCACCTGGCCTACCCCAGAAAATGGGACTCAATTTCCCTCTGTCATTGACTCCTTGCCACTTCTGGGGTATATCACCTCGAGTCCTCCTGTGGATCATACGTGGTCGGTCTGTGAGGTGTGATGGACACAGTGCAGAGCCCCTTCTCAGGGACACACCTCTAACATCGTGGTTCTCTTGCTTCCCCTTGGATCCCTCCTTCCCAAGTTGGAGAACCCTTCTCCTCTGGGAACATGAAAAAGTCTGGCCATTCACATAATTTTCCCAAACTATTGTCAGACAGGGGTCAGCAAATTTTTTCTCTAAAGGGCCAGATAATAAACGTTTTTAGCTCCTCGGGCAATGTGGTCTCTGTCATGGCTGCTCAACTCTGCCATCTCAGCATGAAAACAGCCACAGAAAACACAGACTGAATGAGTGTGTCTGTGCACCAACAAAACTTGACTTACAAAGTCAGGTGGTGGCAGGATGTGACACACAGATGTAGATCAGAATGGCTGACCCCAGTCTACATAAATGCAGCCCCGGTCATTGAGCATTTGGGCTTTGAGAGCTTAAAAGACAAGTTCTCAGCTTACCCTTCCCCCTCCCGGTCTCCTCAAGTCCATTCTCTCTGTCTGCATCTTTAGCTGGGACGAAGTGAAAGAGTGGCATGGACATATATACGCTACCAAATGTAAAATAGATAGCTAGTGGGAAGCAGCCGCATAGCACAGGGAGATCAGCTCGGTGCTTTGTGACCACCTAGAGGGGTGGGATAGGGAGGGTGGGAGGGAGACACAAGAGGGAGGAGATACGGGGATATATGTATATGTATAGCGGATTCACTTTGTTATAAAGCAGAAACTAACACACCATTGTAAAGCAATTATACTCCAATAAAGATGTTAAAAAAAAAAGTTCTCATGAGCCAGAAAACCTAAATATGGACACTTTAGTTCTCCCATGCTGAGCTGTAATAGTGCTTCCCTTCAGCAGGTAGCATGAAAGGCCCCAGTGTAGAAGGGCTCCACATCCTTAGAAGGTGTTGAGACGCAAAGTGGGAGGGAACATTTGGGGTTGTCACTATGACTGGGGGGAGGGGCATTGTTAGCTTTTTAGTGACCAGAGGACAGGCGACTGAAATTCTTACAATGTGTATAAGACAGTCCCTCAAGGCTTCCCTGGTGGCGCAGTGGTTGAGAGTCCGCCTGCCGATGCAGGGGACGCGGGTTCGTGCCCCGGTCCGGGAAGATCCCACATGCCGCGGAGCGGCTGGGCCCGTGAGCCATGGCCGCTGAGCCTGAGTGTCCGGAGGCTGTGCTCCGCAACGGGAGAGGCCACAACACTGAGAGGCCCGCGTACCGCAAAAAAAAAAAAAAAAAAAAAAGACAGTCCCTCATAACAAAAACTTGACCATACCAATAGGGCCCCAGTGGGAAATACCGTCCTAGCTGCTGTCTTCACGGGGGAACGCTCAAAAGATAACAGGCAACAGTGGTCACACAGCAAAGCACGATCCCAGAGTAGAATAAGCCTTAGGTGGCTTAGCTGTGCCCTCCCACCGCAAGGCCCTTGGGCAGCTCTGCAGTGACCTGAGATTTTCCTCTTCTTGAGTCCCAGTCACCCGTGAGTGCTTCAAGTCCCAGGGCTTCCAAAGCATTTTCTCAGGATGATGGAGATTATCCTCCCTGACCCTCCAACCGACTCTGCCAAGCACAGCCCGGGCCCAGCTGCCCTTTGCTCTGTGATCCTCTGTCACCCCTCTCAGTTGAGGGCACTTTTTCCCATGATGGTGCAGGAAGTTCATGTCAAAATCCATTAGCTGTGTAAGCAGCAGTGAGAAAAAAATTCTCCTCTAGTTCCAAGTGATATTTTGCTGGGGATTCATTCCAACTATAGAATGATTTCTTTTTTTTTTTTTTGTGGTACACGGGCCTCTCACTGTTGTGGCCTCTCCCGTTGTGGAGCACAGGCTCCGGATGCGCCGGCTCAGTGGCCATGGCTCACGGGACTAGCCGCTCCGCGGCATGTGGGATCTTTCCGGACTGGGGCACGAACCCGCGTCCCCTGCATCAGCAGGCGGACTCTCAACCACTGCGCCACCAGGGAAGCCCAAGCATGATTTCTTAATACAATTCTACTGTGCTACCCACCCAATGAAGTTGTCCAATGGGACCAGGGAGGCAGGATGAAACCCAGGGAGCTCACCAGGGCCATCCCCTGCATTTGGGTGGGGTGTTTGCCTGATAAGACAGAAACCCCACCATCACCATCATCACACATGGACATAAACCTGGCCTGAGCCTTTCTTGTGTGTGATGGTCCCACAGGTAAGGCAATGGGATGGGGCCTTCCCCAAGACCGTCTCTGGGTCAAGGTCTATGCTGAGCCCAGGTACACGTCGGGGATAATAGCCCTCATCCTGAATTGCTCCCTGGCTGATGGGAGAGGCCAAGAGATAAACAGCTACTTATAGTGTGACAAATGGCATGGAAGAGAGAAAAAGAAAATTCTGTGGTGGCCAGAGGCAGGAGAATTGGCCCAGCCTGGGGAGAGACTAAAAGCTTTCTAGAAAAGCAACTTTTCATTGTTGTTCAAACCAAAATAATATTTGCTCATGGTGAGAAAATCAAATAGTGGAAAAGGATTTATAATAAAAAGCCACCCATCAAAAGGAAGTAATGCTTGAGTTCAATTTTGAATATTAAATAAAAGTTGGCTGGGAAAAGATAGTGAAGGGAGGAGAGGGTCTTCTAGGAACAGGGTACAGTGCGGACAAAGGCATGGAGGCAAGAAAGAGGACGGGGGCTTCCCTGGTGGCGCAGTGGTTGAGAGTCCGCCTGCCGATGCAGGGGACACGGGTTCGTGCCCCGGTCCGGGAAGATCCCACGTGCCGCGGAGCGGCTGGGCCCGTGAGCCATGGCCGCTGAGCCTGCGCGTCCGGAACCTGTGCTCCGCAACGGGAGAGGCCGCAGCAGTGAGAGGCCCGCGTACCGCAAAAAAAAAAAACAACAAAAAACTGTGAGGTGGGAGAGTGCAGTCCTGCTGGCATCTAGTGGACAGAGGCCAGGAATGTTGCTAAACTTCTCACAAGGTAAAGGACAACGCCCCATAATGAAGAATTTTCAATTCTAAAATGTTAATAGTGCTGAGGTTGAGAAAGCTGATTTAAGGCAGTGAGTCACCCAATCAGATCAGTTGCTGTCAGTGGTAACTCCAAATCCAACCAAAAACACATCAGGTCCCATGGAGGAGGGCGGTCTTGCCAAACCTGTCAGAATGGGCATTCATCTCCATCACTGCCCAGTCCATGGAACGGTGCCGAGAGAGTGTCTCATAGACCTTGTTTAAAGCTTAGCTCTGCTTGGTCACAATGGTCACCCTGTGCAGGATATTTACCACCTCGAGAGCACAGAATCCTGTGTTTAGGCAAAGGTGAGAACATCTTTCCCATAGAGCACTCCTGGACAGTATGGTTCTGCAGAAGGAAACACCTGGCCACATTTGTTTCCCCTTTTGCTTTAGAGACCAAGAGTCTCAACATCCAACTGGGAATTTGAGTTTAATAACTGAAGGGTCCTGTGACTTGAACATCTGTATATTTATTTTCTCCTTACCCTGGAACTCTCACTCTGGTTCAGCATGTGGTCACCAAAATTTATATCTTACCTGCTGGTGATGTTTTAAAATGAACTTGATCACGGTGTGGTTTACCCAAAATAAAATGCACCCATTTGAGGTGTACAGATGGATGAGTTCTGACAAATTTATATACCCATTAAAAAAAAAATTATATACCCATATAGCCATCACCATAATCAAGATATAGAGCATCTCTATCACACCAAAAAGTCCCCTTGTTCCCTTTGCAGTAAATCTCCCTCCCTCCCCAGACCCAGGCAACCCTGATCTGCTTTGTGTCACTAGAGATGATTCTGCCTTATAGAGTCATCCAGTGTGCGCTCTTTTGTGTTTGACTTCTTTCAGCTCAATATTCCTGACGTTCATCCATGCTGTTGTGTGTATCAGTAGTTTGTTCCTTTTTATTTCTGAGTGGTATTTCTCTGCACGGATGTACCATGGTTTGTTTATCCAATCACCTGTTGATGGATATTTGGCTTATTTGTATTTTTTGTTGTTGTTATAAGTAAAGCTGCTATGAATATGTATGTGTTGCTTAAAATATTTCAATAGTTTTCCATTACACCTAGAATCAAATTTCAATGCCCTTTTATGCCCTCCAAAGTCCCCTCTGTGATCTAGATTAATTCTGCCGGCCTGTCTGACCTCATTTCCTCCATTCTTCTTACTCCATCCTCCTTACTCACTGCTTTCCATCCACACTGTCTTCGTCCAGTCCTCAAATAAGTCAAAATTGCCAAAGAGACACCAGAACCCTCACCATAATCCTGCTGGCTCCAAACCAGCTGAGTGCAACTGGCTGACTGTCTGGGATGTGCGTTAATCTTCTGGAATCATTAAATCAAACTGATACTTGAATCCTAATCTCTAGTGAAACATTTTAGTTGTTTTATTTTATTTTTAATTTTGAACAGGTATTTGAACATCTTTATTGGAGTATAATTGCTTTACAATGTTGTGTTAGTTTCTGCTGTATAACAAATTGAATCAGCTATATGTATACCTATATCCCCATATCTCCTCCCTCTCGCATCTCCCTCCCTCCCGCCCTCCCTATCCCACCCCTCTAGGTGGTCACAAAACACTGAGCTGATCTCCCTGTGCTATGCGCCTGCTTCCCACTAGCTATCTATTTTACGTTTGGTAGTGTATATATGTCCATGCCACTCTCTCACTTTATCACAGCTTACCCTTCCCCCTCCCCATATCCTCAAGTCCATTCTCTACGTCTGTGTCTTTATTCCTGTCCTGCCCCTAAGCACTTCAACTTTTCCTCTGGGCCTGTCATTCCAGGAGAGCTCAGAGAACCCACCCTGATCCTTTCTGATTGAAATCCCCCAAAGGCCAAGAGGTGGGGTTTTTCTAAGGATTTGCTCAGCCAAGTGACAAGTCATTTTTTTAACCCCATAGTGATTGCCCCTAGCACTAACAGTAGGTGGAAAAATTAAGTTTTCAGATTTTGCTTTGATTACAGATTTAATAAACTTTCCTTGAATAGCAATGGCACCTCAGTAAGGAATTTCACATGTTATCAAATTTAATCCTCAAAATAACCCTGTGATATGGGGATGTCTTCCTTTCTGGAGGGAAAACAGAATATCTGCAAGATATAGTGTGCTGGGCCAGAGATTTTTATATGACAGTCTGCCTTTGTTTTTCATTTTGAAATTTTTATCTTAGCAAATTCCAAATGTCCCTTCTGGTTTCCAATAATGACACTAGATTCTTTGGATCAACCATCTCACTGAAAACAATGGAAATTACCACGTGATGTCTAAAAAACACACCACCTTTGAAGCATTGAAGACTCAAGGCAATGAGGTTGTCCTTTCTTGCAGGCTAATTGTAATGAGATAGTAGGGGAATTTAAAAGTACCAAAGTCACTTATTCTTTGAGAGAACTTGTAATTTCCATTTGGGATCCTATAAAGGGGTGTTGAAGGACAAGGGAGTCAGAAACCAAGGACCAAACTGGGAATATTTAGAGGACATTCTCCTCACACTGAAATGAGTCCCGAAAGGGTTCAGATAAGAGAAACCGAATATAAACTCGCACTCCTCCACCAAGGTGAAATTCAGAGACTCTGATTTTGGCACTTAACAAAGCATGAGGGAAGGAAATGAAAGGAGGAAATAATCCTGAGAAATTGTGTCTGTAGACCAGCTTTCTTACAGATGTGAGTTCTGGGAAGGCACAGGCTGGGTGGACTCAGGAACCTTAAGCTGTGAACTTGGCATGAGATGATCTTGACTGGTAGGGCTTCAGGCACTTTTGGAAAAAGCAAAGGGATGTCTCCTGGGTCACTGGGAGCCCCCCAAAAATAACTGTTCAAAATCAGTGAACAACATGTCATCAAAGATAACCAGGCATAGAAAGAAACAAGATCTATGAATGAGAAGCAAGAGACAGTGGAAATGAACCTGCACAGACTTTAAATTTATTTATTTTTTTTTTTTTTTGCGGTACGTGGGCCTCTCAGTGTTGTGGCCTCTCCCGTTGCGGAGCACAGGCTCCGGACACGCAGGCTCAGCGGCCATGGCTCACGGGCCCAGCCGCTCCACGGCATGTGGGATCTTCCCAGACCGGGTCACGAACCCGCGTCCCCTGCATCGGCAGGCGGACTCTCAACCACTGAGCCACCAGGGAAGCCCAGACTTTAAATTTTAAAACAATTATGTTTACCAAGTTTAAAGAAATAAATGATAAACTTAAAAATAACTGCAGGGGACAATAAAAAATGATGTAGCAGATGTGAAAGCAAACATAAGTATAACTTCTACAAGTTAAAAAAATACAGTAATGAGAAATTAATACTCATGGGGCATTTTCACAACTAATTGGACATAGCAGAAGAGAGAATTAGAGAATAAATTATGTGGGATGCATCATGGAAAAGAAAAATGAATAATACATAAAAGAGGGTAATAAATAAGGAAAAATACATTGAGAAGGTCATGCCTGTGTTCAGAGGTACAGAAGAAGAGAGAGACAAAAGTGCAGAGGCAATGCATGAAGAAAGAATGAGTAAGAAACTTCCAAAACTGATTTAAAAAATCACCTATGCACAGAAATGAGAGGCCTGGAAAATTCCAAGCAAAATATATTTTTAAAAAATCTATATCGGGGCTTCCCTGGTGGCGCAGTGGTTGAGAGTCCGCCTGCCGATGCAGAGGACACGGGTTCATGCCCCGGTCTGAGAAGATCCCACATGCCGCGGAGCGGCTAGGCCCGGGAGCCATGGCCGCTGAGCCTGCGCATCCGGAGCCTGTGCTCCGCAACGGGAGAGGCCACAACACTGAGAGGCCCGCGTACCACAAAACAAAACAAAACAAAATCTGTATCTGGACATTGTCATGAACATTCCAAAAAGCAGAGTCAAAGAGAAAGATCTTAAAGGCAGCAGAGAAAAAAAGACAAATGATTTTTAAAGGAACAATGGATATAGCTGACTTCTCAATAGCAAAACGGAAACCCCAAACCCTGTGGAATCTTACTTTAAATGTGCTGAAAAAAAACCAAACACTGCCCATCTAGAATTCTAGGCTCAGTAAAAATAAAATATTTTTTAAAGAGAGAGAGAGAGAAAATTGGTCTCCAGCAGAACCTCATTGAAGGAAATTCTAAAGGACTCAACTCACTACTTCAGGCACAAACGGACCCCAGATGGAAGGTCTGAGATACAAGAAGGACTAAAGAACAAGGAAAGTATGATATGTATGGGCAAATGGAAATTAACAATTATATGAAATAGTTGTAATAATGTCTAAGGGTTTTAACATTTAAAAGCTGGAATTAAAATATCAAACTACTCCCTGCTCACCACAAGTAGAGAAAGCCCGTGAGCAGCAACGAAGACCCAATGCAGCTAAAAATAAAAATAAATAAATAAATAAAATTTAAAAAAAAATCAAACTACAATAGCATTTCCCTTAGGAGATAGGTAAATGCAGTTAGCACTAAGATTTTTATATATTCTGGGGAAAGAGTAAAGGTTTTGATTAATTTCTACTTTGATAAGTTAATTATATATGATGTAATTTTTCAGGTAAACACCAAAGATTAAAAACAGAGTGTATTACTTCCAGACTTGTAAAATGATCCAAAAATAAATACAAAAAGGAAGACATAAAGAGAACAGGAGGGAAGTAGAAATCCTAAAGTAAGATGTTACAAAACATCCAAGGAGCTGTATTTTGGACTCTAAGAGGAATTAATTGTAAGATGCATCATTATTTTACATACTTTAAATAAAGAAAAAATATCACCATCAAAACTGCTACGATGTTTTCCTTAATACTTAGAATTTTATTTTGTACTACTGAAAGAGCTTTTTCAGATTTCTTTTTAACTTTGATCACTCTTGTGCATGCAGGAGAAGGAGATCATAAGTTAAATAAATAGGTAAAGCTGTTTCTAAAGCTCCTTCACATTCAGAATCTATTTTTTCTAAAACTTTTTTTTTTTCTTTTCGACTCAGAGTTGAAGATGTCTGTGTTTTTCCACACATCAAACTCTGTGCCATTAAGAGCTTAGGTGATGTATCATTTCACAAAAGAGGGCTCTACTGTTGTCTCTAGGATTTTCTTCCAGGCTTCTGACACCCACTCTAAAGATGTGAACATGCTTGCTCAGGCAATGACAACTACATCACAACTGCTACTTGGCCAACAGTGAATGCATACCAACTTCAGAGATGTCAAGTTGGAAAAATGTGCATCTTAAAAACCAATGAAATATATATCATTAATTATGGTAAATGTAAACTAACTAAATACTTGAGCCAAAAGACTAAGGTTGTTAATTTAAACATATCTGTTGAAAAACCCCACAAAATCTATTAATGTAATATTCACAAGTGATACATACAGTCACTTCTCATTATTCATGGTATGAACAATGAACTAGTGAATGCTGAACCATTGTTCCTGAAGGAAATGTAGTCTCACATAAGTTATAGACCTAAATCCTAAAAACTCATCCTGGAAGATTCTATTTTCTTTTACAAAAGAGAAAATAAGTTTCAGAAATTATTTCCCTGAGGCCACCGCACAAATAGGTGCCAGAGATGAGATTCAAACCCTGTCCAACTGGCGCCAGAGCCAGAGGTTCTTGCTCTACACTGTACTGCCTCCCTGCAATCTCCATCCTCTGGTCAACGCTGTGTGAGGCTGAAACAAGAAGGCAGAGAGCACTGCCGTGTTCAACCTCATCTGAGAACATGCACATCAAGTGATTCAAAATGTTTACTGCTCTACACATGCCCATAAATGACCATGAAAGTGTCATGAATATTGATAATTGTCTGAACTGTATTTCCAAAAGCTGTTTGTGCCAGCCTTGGACTTTGTCACCAGTCAAAGCACAGGGGCAGGGGAAGTAGCAAAAACTAAATGGGGGAGGGGAAAGGAGGCAATGGGGAGCCATCTCTCATGTCTGAATTAGTCCTTTTACAAGGGTACCAGATTCTCTTGTGGGATATACCCTGGACATATTAGCAAAGAGGTGATGCCTCTATCTGACATTGACAGCTATGGAGACATAAAGCCTCTGGCTTCTTGTGACTTTGTCTTGTCTCAAGATGAAGCTGGGTTGCAGCAAGTAGAGGAATATGCAGGCAAAAGCTCTGTTTTTGACTTCTGGATCCAACTGTGTGTGAAGCGAGTCCATACTTGGATTTTGCCATCATGCGAGTCATCAGCTCACCAGCTTAAGTGGGTTAAATAAGTTCCTGTTGATTGCAACTGAGTCTTCATAACAGAATATACTTTACCAGATTTGGCCCCAGCAATCAGACCTTTGAAGTGAATATTTTTATCGCCATTGTAAAGGTGAGAAAATTGGTCACCCAGCTGGTAATTGGTGGAGCCAGAATTCAAATTGAGTTTTGACTTCAAATTATGTGTAGAGGTCCAAACTACTTTCCAGGTTTTTTATTTTTTAACTTCTTTCAGGGTTTAGTGGGAGACAAAAAAAAACCCTTAAATTCAAGAAAAGTGATTGGAACTCCCTTCCCTGGACATGAGTATGCAACACTGAAGAAAGAGTAAAGTTTGATTTAGCAGCAGGACAGGTGGACATCCTGGACATCCCTTTCAGTACTACACTCCCTTTCTTTTAGAGTCTACTGCACTAGAGGGCAGGGCATGTGTTTATGTTGATAATTACTGCCTTTTCAGGGTCCGTTGAAGTGCACAGGACATAGGTCTTCAGTGAACATTTGTGGATGGATGGATGGATGGATTTGAGCAAGACATTCTAGAGAAGGCAGTATTTGAAGTATAGATTGATATTTGGAAAGGAGTGAGAGTGAGGAAGGGCATACCAGAGAAGAGAAGAAACAGCTGTGTAAGGGCCTAGAAGGGTTTCTGAAAACAGCAGGGAGAACTTTGCATAGGATGCAGTCAGGGTGGGGGACTAGATTATGGAAAAACTTCGAATATCACACTCAGAGTTTGGTTCTGATGCTGTAGCAGAGGCTATTAGATGCCTGTAAGCAGGGCAGGATGGGCATTCTATCTACTGGGAAAGATGAATTAAAAGGGGAAGAGGACAGAGCAAGAGAAACCAGTGAGAAAGTCATTGCAATATTCAGATGACAATTTTCTCTAAGGGAAGAGATATAGAACTTGCTGACCAATTGCGTGATGTGGGGCAGTGAGAGGCAGGTGTCTACCAGGGCTCTGGCTTGGGTAGATGGCGTTGAGGTCATTAACTGAGACAGGGAACTCAGGATTGAGAACAATTCTTTTGAAGCCAACAACTAACAAAAGTTGAGTGCCAATTACATGCTGGGCATTTTTCATACATTATCTCATTCAATTATCATGAGAACGTACTGTCATTTATTATCATTTTATAGGTAAGAGTAACTTTTTTAATGGAGGAATTTTTTTTAAATTAATTACTTTTTAATTATACAGGTAATCCATGAATACAATCTTCTTATAAAACATAATTTCATATTAGATAGAAGACTACTTTCATTTGATTTTATTCTCCTTCCCTGATCTTCAGAGAAAACGGACCTTAAAAGTTTGGTGTACATCCTTCCAGACCCTTTTCTATGTAGTTGCTACATGTACGCATGTAAAAGACTTTTGTGTGCACTTTCGTATAGTATATACGTATTTACCTATCCAAGCAATATTTACTGAATATTTAAAATATACAAGGCATCCTGGAGAGACAAGATGGTGGAATAGTAAGACGCGGAGATTACCTTCCTCCTCACAGATACACCAGAAATACATATACACGTGGAACAACTCCTGCAGAAAACCTACTGAACGCTGTCAGAAGACCTCAGACCTCCCAAAAGCCAAGAAACTCCCCACGTACCTGGGTAAGGCAAACAAAAAAAAAAGAAAAAACACAGACATAAGGATAGGGACGGGACCGGCATCAGTGGGAGGGAGCTGAGAAGCAGGAAAGGTTTCCACACACTGCGAAGCCCCCTCGCGGGCGGAGACTGCGGGTGGCGGAGCGGGGAAGCTTCGGAGTCGCGGAGGAGAGCACAGCCACAGGGGCGCGGAGGGCAAAGCGGGGAGATCCCCGCACGGAGGATCGGTGCCGACCGGCACTCAGCAGCCCGAGAGGCTTGTCTGCTCCCCCGCCGGGGCGGGCGTGGCTGGGAGCTGAGGCTCGGGCTTCGGTCGG
>RJWK010034304.1:0-22725 GCA_004363435.1 Platanista minor | reverse complement strand
AAACGTGCAGGGCTTCTCTGGTGGCGTGGTGGTTGAGAGTCCGCCTGCCGATGCAGGGGACACGGGTTCGTGCGCTGGTCCGGGAAGATCCCACATGCCGCGGAGTGGCTGGGCCCGTGAGCCATGGCCGCTGAGCCTGCGTGTCTGGAGCCTGTGCTCCGCAACTGGAGAGGCCACAACAGTGAGAGGCCCGCGTACCGCAAAAAAAAAAAATAAATTAAAAAAAATAAAAAAATAAAATGTGCAATTTTAGCCATTCCCTTCCGCCCTTCCCCCCTCCCTACCCCCAAAGCCCCACACAGGGAAAATACTGAAACAAGAGAATCAGGTCCAACTTGTCATCCAAAGTCTTGTCTAGAATGATGTGGAATTTTTACGTTGCGTGAATTTCCCATTCAGGGTGGCCTCCCCAGGAGCTGGTGACGGTCCAAGCCTCTGGGATGTCTCCCTCATGTTTCCCGGAGTGGACAGTGCAGTGGAGCCAAGGGGTTTCAAGGCTGGAAGCAGACAGCTCTGCCTTCCTCTCTTCTCCCTGCCAGCCGCCCTAGGTGTGGCGGGTGGGCTGCAGGGCGTGGAGGCTGCAGGCCCACCAGCTGCCCCTCCCCCCCGATGGCCATGTCAGGCCTGACTCATGACCAGTCACTGGCAGGCTCTGTGGCCCCATGTTCTGGATTTGAAGTGTTGTTCCCTCCGGAGACCCCTTCTGGTTTTTGATTGGAAGGCTCATGGCTTTGCTGTCCATCAGGGTCTCTTTTCCCTCACAGCCCAATCCCACCCCTGCTGCCCTGGAGAAAAGTGTGCCAGATCCGAGTCTACAGCAGAGTGGACACACCCTCATGGCCACGCCCACTGCTGAGCTGACCCAGGAGAGCAGGTGGAGGTTGTGTCGTTGGGCCACTTTCTTCTGGGAGCCAATCAGAGCCTCTGTTCATTTGTTTCACAGTTTGTGAAGATGCCCACATGGCCCCCGGGCTGTATTCTTGTTCACTTTCCTACTTGCCTCCCATCTGCTTTGATTACAAAAGGGATTAAAAACAAACTCCACCAAATGAAGCAAAAATACCAACCAGTCCAGGGTAGAGTGGATTCATGCCAAACTTCAAAAATTCTCCAGGTTGGGGCATCCCTGGTGGCGCAGTGGTTGAGAGTCCGCCTGCCGATGCAGGGGACACGGGTTTGTGCCCCGGTCCAGGAGGATCCCACGTGCCGCGGAGCGGCTGGGACCGTCAGCCATGGCCGCTGAGCCTGCGCATCCGGAGCCTGTGCTCCGCAACAGGAGAGGCCGCAACAGTGAGAGGCCCGCGTACCGCAAAAAAAAAAAAAAAAAAAAAAAATTTCTCCAGGTCAACGCTTCCATTAAGAAAGAGGGCTTGCTATTGACACAGGATGTCCTGGTCCTTTCTAAGAGGGATGGAGAGTTCATCTATGACAGGCGCCTGCCCTCCTGAGTGCACGTGTGGCATTTAAAAAGTATTCCTAACCACAGAACAGCAAGGTTTGGAATGATCCGCTTCTGACATATATTGTGTTAGTTTCAGATGTGCTCTTGCAGCACCATGATTGCTGTCTTGCTCTTGGACAGAGTCCCCTGAGAAGGCAGGGATGTTGATGACCAAGTAGAAAAGGAGCAGGTCATACGTGTGACTATTGACCTTCACGTGTTCTGTGGCCCAAAACAGGCTGAGCACCAAACTGGTCTAGAATCCAATTAGCATCAACCAGAAGACCACCTGTCCTCAGCACTGTTTCTGGGGGTGACATGTCACTCTCTTGCAATCAATTATTTCCCTGTGACACCTTCGCCCTCTAACTGCTCCTCCTGCTGTCTGCATCCCAGGCTCCTTGTCAGGTGGTGCTTCATGCTTCTTTCAGCCAGAGTTTGGCCTGGATTTAGCTGGAATTACAAAGCCACGGACAACAGGAAGTGAGATTTGCCAAGGATCCTGCACATCTGGGGGGCCCTCCCACCAGGACCCAGTTCTCTGTGCTCTGTTTCTCCTGCCGACTCTCAAATATGGTTGTTAAAGATAAAATATATAGTCAACATCTAACTTGTCATGAAGGCTCACCCTCTGCCAGGATGTCTCATTTATTCACTAAAACAGCCCTACGATGTGGCCCCTTTATCAACATCCCACTTCACAGGAAGGTAGGTAATGTGTGTCCACTCACACCAACGGTCACTGGCAGGACCAGGACTGAAATTCTAAGGTTTGACCTCAAAGGTGGTCACCACATCGCCTGTCGCTCTGCGTTCTCCCCTCACGTTAAATGTTGTGGCATCCAAAGTCATTCGGAGCACGACTGTCCCCACTCCTGGACTGTTCCCTTCTCACGATGGGCTGCAGTGGGGCCGCTGCCCACCTGTGTCCTCCCTAACACTCTTGGTGAAGGGTGTCCCGGGGCTGGTCTCCCCTTGCTCTCTGGGAACCCAGACCTGAGAGGCCCGTGTTCTCAGACGCTCTGGGGCTGGCGAGGCTGGAAGGGCGTCTGCAGGGTCCAGTTAGGAAGCCCGGCGTCGGGGCACCCAGGCCGCCCTCCCCATGTCCCCATCAGTAACCAGATGACGTCCCGATCCGTCGACCTGGCTCCTGTATCTCAGTGGATGGGAAGTTGGTGGGAAAAGAGGTATCTTGCCATTACTAACCCCCTTCTCTCCCACCATTTGTTATTCTGACTTTTCCATTAGCCATTTTTTTTTTTTAAATTAAATTCTCTCTTTCTCAACAATAAGAGCCTTGGTTGTGTTCATGAAGGGAAGTGATCCCAATTCACAGAATCCACAAAGCAATCCACTGGAAAATGGGAGGAAAATATTAGAACTTTAATTTAAAAGCTTGTGTGATCAGAAAGATTTGTTTTTGTAGTTCTTGCAAACACAGGATTTCAGTTGGCTGTGTTCTCGACGTGGGTCAGAATTTGGGTCTCGGTTTTGTGGATCTTGGGTTGGACAGAGAAGGTTGCCATGGGCATAGTCTGCACGGCATCCAAACACAGGGTTAGTTATGATATGTTTGGAACCTAACAGCACAAAGGGTAAAACTGAGGGTAGAAGATACTCCAGGATTAAGAGAAATGGTGTCCACACAGAAGACATAAGTCAGCTGATGGCTCTTCTCGCTGCACAGTCATCCAAAGCTTCCTCAGAAAAACCAAGTTGGCAGGAGGACTCCTCCTGCTATGAGACTGGCACCGGGTCCCCTTCCTCCTGTCAACCCAGCCTCCTCAGGCAGGACTAGAGCTTCCAAGTGTTTGGTGAGAGCAACAGTGAGTAGATTCACCCTCGATCATGAGTGACCCGACCGTGGGGGTCAGATGAACACCTCTGGACTTGGTCAGCCAGTGTCGGAGGATGGTCCCCCTGGGGTGCTCTGTGCACCTCCATCTCCAGAGGAGAAAGGCCAGTGGATGGGTCTTCAGGACTTTCATGGGCCTCCTTCCCAGGGACATGGCAGAGAATGGAGGTCAGAAGAATCCGAGTGCATTCTGTGCACCTCCAAATCACCCATGCGGTCAAGGCCACCAGCCCTGCTTCACCAGAGGAAACGGGGTCTCGGACACTGGCCCTCGGTCGTGCTGGTGAGCGACACATTGGGACCCAGACAAAGGGCCGCCTGCAGCCCTCTCCACCCAGCCCCCCTGTGCCCAACTCCCCCTCATCCTTTCCAGGGTAAGAGAGCAAACAGACGGTGGGTTTCATGGCACCGAGAAGGTGCACAGCTTGTCCACTCCCCTCTGTGCCTGGGAAGATGCAGGTGGACATTGACCACAATTGGGGGGAGGCCCTTCTTCACCCCAGACCCAAGGTCATAGCAAGATGAACTGAACTTTCATGGACGCCAGGTCACCTGAGTCTCACAATTTCATACCCTCAACGCCAGGGGGAACTCAAGGCAGTTCCTTCCATTGGGGATGCCACCCATGTTGCAGACCGGAAACCAGAGGCTTGAGTGAGCTGCGCAAGGGCCCCCAGCTGGAAAGGTGGGAGCTGAACTTAAATTCAAGGCCACCGATCCCGATTTGGCTTCGGTGGCAGCAGGAAGCCCCACGTGCTCGTCCCACGTGTATCTCAAATTTTGCCTAAAGCCAAACTCGTGATTTCTGGCCACTCCCCACACACATCACACCTTGGCATGGGCCCTGCAGGTGGGGAGGCTAGGGAGCAGCCTACAAAGAGCTTGTATTTCAGGAACCACCTAGGCCAGCTGTTGGCTCCCTTCCAGCCACAAACACGGCAAACTCGGGCTCCTTGGCTGCGACACAGCTGCCCCCTACTGTCCTCCTGATGTTGCACCCCACTGCAGAGGCTCCCCCAACCCCCTGCCCCGAGTTCCATCAGAATCCATCCACCCCGACCGGCTCTGCTTAAGGCCCCATCACACCGTCCTCACAGCCCAGCTGCTGCTGTCGCTGTGATGCCAAGTCCTCCACGGGCATCTGCTTCCTGGCCCCGGGGCTGTTCCTGGCTCTGGGACCTGGATCCCATGGCCTGGAGTGGCTAGGCCATTGGACACCTGACAGAGAGCTGGCAGGAAGAAAGTGCCTTTGCTGAGATCCGGGCGGGCTTGCCTTCCTGTCGTCTTCCTATCTAGATGCCTGGGGCGAACTCTGTGCTGGCAGGAAGGCCACGTTGACGAGCACCTCTGCCTCCGCCTGCCTATTCACTTCACGACCCTGTTGTGAACCCAAAATGACATTCCACAGATGCTGCAGGCCAACTCGTGCGCTTTACGGAGGCACATTCTCTCCTATTTCTCCATTTAGGTAACTGAATAAAACCTCTACCCAAGACCAGGAAGCCCAGAGTCCTTTTTCTGAAATGGTCACAAATGAAACATGGTTAAGATGAAGACAGACTGACGCCGCTGGCAGAAGATGACTTTTTTTTTGCAGTACGCGGGCCTTTCACCGTTGTGGCCTCTCCCGCCGTGGAGCACAGGCTCCGGACGCGCAGGCCCAGCGGCCATGGCTCACGGGCCCAGCCGCTCCGCGGCACGTGGGATCTTCCCCGGGCCGGGGCACGAACCCGCGTCCCCTGCATCGGCAGGTGGACTCTCAACCACTGCGCCACCAGGGAAGCCCAGAAGATGACTTTTTATCACTGATTCGCTGTAATCACGACCTGGGGGAAACAGCCCTGTATTAAAGAGAAGTTTCTCCTGTTTGGTGTTTGTAACTTTTGTCCTGTAGGCTTATAATTTTGAGGACTTGAGTGAACTCATAATTCCCCAGAGGGCATTAATGTAGAAAACGCATTTTAAAAATGTTTAATTGTTGAGCTGTTGCTACAAATGATTGTTCCTCTTTTCTTGCACCATTTGGGCTCAAACACACGGGGATGAGGGGTGATGAGAAAGAGGGGGCAGGCGATGAGGTCTGGGGATGTGAGCGCATCTCTCTCCAAACGGAAAGAATCTCTCTGCCTCCTGTGTCATGAAGGATGGTGATGTTTCGAACACAGGTCCCAATGCAGCCCGGAGAGAACTGGGGAAGCTGCTGCATTTGCTTTAAAAACACAGCCAAGTGTAACAGGGTCCTACAGCACAGCACAGGGACCAATATTCAATATCTTGTAATAACCTACAATGGAAAAGAATCTGAAAGCAAAGTATATGCATATATGTGTGTGTATAACTGAATCACTGTGCTGCACAACCTAAACCCACCTGGGAAGAAGCGGGTGTTACAACTATGAGGCAGCAACAGCGGGGATCCAGGTCCTGGAGGGCAACTTTCAGACCCAGTTTGTGCTCCTGGCCATGTGTCAACCTTGTCAGAGTAGCCATGTGGCGGGGTCTACACTCGGCACCCATGGAGCCTCGACATCCCGTGATCTGAGGGCCATCAGCACAAAGAGCCACCCCGTGTGAGTTCTGGGGACCTCGGGGGAGCAGAGGGGGCCAGTGAGACCAGCCCCAGAGGCCCTACAGAGCGAGGACAGCACAGCCGCCTGGCACAGCTGGGTGACGGAGTTGGATCTGTGTGGAGATGGGGTCTGCAGGGCTCCCTCCCACCCCCCACCCCTGGCACATCCGTCCCTTGGGCAGGCGCAGAGGCAAGCGGCCACAGGGAACCCGCCCTCCTTCTCCCTGGGTCTCCCCCCACACTCCGCGGCTCCTTGGACTGGAGGCACATTCCCCCCGGGATGTTCCTCTTCACCTCCTCTGCCTCTTTCTCCAAGTTGTCATCTCTTTTCTGCTGTCTCTCCTTTTCACTGTAACAGTGTGTCCCCAAGGAAGAGGGGACCTGGCCATCCCGACAAAGCCTGTTGTCTACACGGTCAAGGGCAGCCTCTGCACTGACAAAGGTGGTCTTCCCGAGAGGGAGCTGGCGAGCTCCCCGCCGCCCTGCCACCGCAGTGCAGGTGGCCCTTGCCCCAGGAGCCCCCTTTCCTCTGCCAGCCCTCCAAGTCGGCTGTTCCCTCCTGTTTCCTGCTCACACTGTGTCCCCTGTGTCGCTCCCATCACCAGGGGCCACGCACTGCCCCGTTTCCTCGACAAACCTGTAAAAGTGCCAGGGCCTACGGGGAGGGCAGCCTGGGGTCTGAGGGAGGGTCTCTGCCCCCCTTGGGACCATCCTCCCGACTCCTCCACTCACCAGCCAAACTTTGGCCGAAGGGCTGAGCTTTCCTGCCCCTCAGCATCCTTGTCTGTACAGGGAATGTGAGTGGTGCCACCTGCCAGGTTTCTGTGAGGCCCGGATGTGTGCTATTATATGTAAAGCGTGTAAAGCAACACATGACACAGTAAGTGCCTGATAAATACCAGCTCCTAGTATTACCATGGATCATCACCGGCATCACCAGTGTTAGTCGTGGCTGTAGAATAATGAGGCAACTGGGGAAGCTTGGTTGACAGCCTCTGCTTAATTGATCAACAGTCATGTTAACTAAGACACCAAACACAGTATTGGGAACATATAGGCTTAAATACATATTTAACTCTTCTAACTTAAATTGTACCAAACTTCTTTTAGTAGGAATTCAGATGGTGGGGGCTATTGTATAAATGTATATGGTACATTATATCCATCATGTTTAAGTGTACTTTTTATAAGTGTGAGTTGTATACATTGAGTATACATTGTACAAATTGTATCATATAAATTATACTGTGTAGACATTGTGTGCACACTGTGTAAATTGTAATGTATAATTTATATTATGTAGACATTGAGTGTACATTGTACAAATTGTATAAGTTGTGTATACATTGTACACACATTGTACAAATTGTATTATGTAAATTATATTATGTAGACACTGTGTGTATATTTTATAAATTTCATCATATAAATTATATTGTGCAGACATTGTGTGTATATTGTATAAATTATCTCGTATATATTATATTGTGTAGACATGGTGTGTACATTGTATAAACTGTATCATAAATTGTACTGTGTATACATTGTGCACACATTATACAAATTGTATCATATAAATTATATTGTGTGGACATTGTGTCAGTGCGTAAGTGTATTGCTAGCATCTACAGAGCCCTCCACACCCTCGCTGCAGAGGGATTTTTGGAGACTCCTCCGTGTGTGGCAGCCGTGAGGAGAGCCATCTCTCCCATTTGGCTGTCAGTGCCTCTACCGAGGAGACGACGTGGGGAAGGTCAGGCCTGGCTGGACGGGCGGGTGGGTGTCTTCCTTCTGTAAAAGGCTGCTTTTCCCTCCTCGTGGACCACAAGAGGGTGTGTGTGGCCACAGAACACAGACAGAGCTGAGGTGTTGAAAGGAAGAAGGCTTCCTGAATAATCACAGCCTCGCCTTGGGCAGGGGGCAGAGTGGCCATGGCCGAGCAGCAGAACAGTTACAGGGAGGCGGACAGGCTGCCAGGACCCTGGGCACCTGGGCACCCCGGCATGAGAGACTTAGACCTGGAGCTGGAGTCCTGAGCCTTGCTGCAGGGGCGGGACACCCCAGGGCCTGCTGGTGGGAAGTAACAACTTCCCCTGGACCTACTGCACCCCGGGCACCGGGGTCCAGGCCGGCTCAGCTTAGACAGGCCCTGCCAGCGTCTGCCCCAGGTACTTATCTGAGCCAGGAGGGCCCCCATGATGGGATTAGTGACCTTATGATGGAAACCCTAGAGAGCTCCCACCCCTTCCTCCAGGTGAGGACACAGCGAGAATACACGTCTGTGAACCAGGAAGCAGGCTCTCACCAGACACAGAATCTGTGGTCACTTTGATCTTGGATGTCCAGCCTCCAGAGCCATGAGGAATCAATGTCTGATGTTTATTAACCACCCAGTCTGTGGAATTCTGTTACAACAGCCTGACTGGACTAAGACAGAGATATACTTTTATAAAAATCCTGAATTGCTAAATTTCAACTTTGTGCACATTGAAAGTAAAACATGAATATTACAGTTTCTGTGTTTCCCCACAAATTCAGTAGAAATCCTCACAGGCAAGTGGCCACCCTCCACCCCGGCTCTCACCAACCACAACCTCTCCACGCTGCCTGCATGGATTTCTACCTGTTCTTTATAACCAGCGTTACCAAAATTAGCCTGGTGTTGAGATCACCTGTCCAGTGATTTACAAGGGAAGAGACACATTCGATTCCCTGACGCCTGGGCTTTTGTGGCAACGTGGTGGTGAGGGTGCACATCCAGGTGGAAAAGGGGGAGGACAGGGAAGGTACGTGGGTTCTGTACACCACCCCACCCCCAGGCCCCCGGCACCTTCTGCCAAATCCTGCAGGGCTCAGGGGAGGTCTCCAGAGAACAGGTGTGTCACTCTGTCTAGAGATGCACAGGAGCCCAGCTCCTCAGCTTGGGGTCTTTGTGGCCAGAGTCGCTCTAAGTCGGGGTCTACTGTGCTGGTGGGTCTCAGGATGTGGTGGAGTCCCGTCCTAATCCCAACCCCCCAGGGAAACAGAAGGTAAACAGCCAAGAAAGTGTGGCCATGAGGAACGCCTTGCTGAGGCAGAAAGAAATCAGCCCTTTTCAGGAAAATAATTAGGACCCAGGACTGTCCCTTTCTGCTTGTAGGACCTGTAAAGCTGCAGCTGTCCTTCGGATGTCATTCTGGAATTGCCGGGTCTAGACATGCAGCCAGGGCAGAGCCGACCCAAGCGTCTGGGAGAGTGAGGCCCCCGGGCTCATGAGGGGGACCCCGCAGGCGTCTGCTGCAATTTCAGGGTGTCCTTGGGTAGAACATCTCGGACAGTGTTAAACCGTCTCAAAGCCAAGTAGGTGTGATTTCCACACTGTTTGTAATCCAAGCCCATTTAAAATCTGGGGACAGCTCCAATGTTAATTTGTGGCATCAATATTAACAGTTCTGTGTTACAGCAGTTAAGGTGCTGCCTCTATTGAAGGAGACAGACCGGCAGGACTGTGAAATTAGAAAAACCACCTGTGAAGTGTCCGGGGTGGCGGGGGTCACGCTGGCTTTTGGGAGAAGGAGAGCAGGTCTGTTTGTATCCCAAAGTGCAGCTGTTGAGAACGAGGTGACAGTCAGGCCCCTGGGGTTAATTCTGCAGCTAATTCTGGGGGCAGATTCCATGAAATGGACTGCGTACAGGATCTCTGATCCAAGTTTGCTATAAAATGCTGAACTCTGAAAGCACTGTTCATTTCCATTATGTTATATGTCCCCATGGCTCCCCCCTCCCAACAGTGAGAGCTGCACCACCAGGGAACAGAGTAGGTGTGGGTTAAGTGTACTGAGTGCCTGACAAATGGCCAGGACAGGCCTGGGGTGTCTGCTCCCTAGAAGGACCTGCAAAGGGCTTGAGAAGCAAGCAGGCTTCAAGGTTAGTTTTAAAGGCATCCCCCTCTTACTCTCAGGGAGAAAGTGTTTTAGTTGCTTTGACTAAATCTTTGAGACACTGTTAGTTCCACTGCAGCCTGACATGGAAATTAAAAAAACAAAAACAAACAAAGGGAATCACTGCAGGGTGAAGAGAGACTCAGGAACAAGACAATAAACCTGGTAGTTTTCAAACAAGGGGCGACGTGTCACCACCTCTCCCCCTTCCTGCATCACCATAATTTTTAGTCACTTCTTTCTTCTCTCATCACGTGAGAGCTCTTCTGTTTCCACGGAGCCAAAATGCTGAGAGATAAGCCTTTCTGGTTGAATTTGACGCTGTTATTAATTAACTCTTTTTCTGCTAGGGGTGGGAAGTGAAGACCACAGAGATCTAGATTTTGTGATTTTACTTTTGTTTTTTTTAATAACAAGGATGTTCCAGGTAATGAGCATTTATATTCTGACATGGTCTCATTATTGCTTCCAAGTTTCCCGTGAACCTAGAGGAAATCTGAGGGCTGGCTCTCCCACCAACCCCTGGGCTCTGCTTTCACCCTGTCAGCTGGTGTTTGCAGAGCGCCCATTTGCTTGGGCCTGTGCCGTTAGAGAATTTAATAAAGTCGTGTTCTCATCACTCTGGCAAAGAGATCTGAAGTCAGATCTCATGAAATTGAAGGAATGAATCAGCCTGGTTCTGAGAAAACCCCCAGGTTGAGGAAATGGTGGAAATCTGATACCGCAGAAGTCCACGCCTGTGATTTTAATCTTTATTGAGAACGTTATTCTTCAGAGCTGCTTTAGAATGGAGGCTGAAACCTTACCTTTACCTCAGCCTGGCCGGGCAGACACCTCACTTGACAACAGAAGGTGATGAGGGTGGTGGTCCTTGGGGGTCTGACCCGAGGGACGTCTGGGGGGCTATGTTGCTCAGAGTTGTCCTCACAATGGGGCGAGTGTCCGGCCCACCGAGGTGGCCCTGCCGTGATCTGCTCTGTGGCTGAGGCCGAACAGCCCAGGGCCCCCGACAGAGCAGGTCGCCACCTGCGTGGGGATCAGCATGGCAGGAGCCTGGTCCTGGATTTCTGGCAGCCGGGGCTGGAATGGCGTTTTACACACGTTCCCCACACGACCGACACCTTAGAAGTTTTTTGTTCATTTTTCATCACTTAAATAGGGGAGCTCCCCCAGGGATGGTTCTGGCACTTCACTCAGAGGAGACTGAGCCTCTGGTTCAAAGCCGTGAGCAGAGGCGCCATCTCTTCTTTTGTTTCTGCAGCTGCAGGAGCCGGTGAGCGAGCCTTAGAAGCAGACCCCTGGTGTGTCCTGCACACCAAGCCCGCCCTGTGGGGCAGAGCCCGGACTTCGGGCAGAGAGCATTAAATACTGAGCTTGAGACCCAAGGTCCAGAAGCTGTGTCGCTCCAGCAATGACCGCTGCTGCCACCCCCCACCCCCCGCCGCCTCTACCCCTGCCCCCACTTGGGCAGGGTCCCTCACAGCTCAGTGGTGGGAGCTGCCCTTCCTGGGGGTGTGGACGGCAGTTCTGGGGGCCCTGCCAGGGCTGGGGCGCCTGGCTTGTCTCCTGGCACAGGTGCTGATGGTGCAGTTAGACAGGTAAAAAAGGTCGTGCCTCTGGCCACCAGGACCTGCGTGAGCAGGAAGCATGTGGTGTAGATGGCGCTGGGCAGAGGAGGAAAGCAAAGCAGCATTTACAGAGACCCTTGGAATCTGAAGCTCAGTCCCTGAACCCAGACCATGTCCAAGGTGAGATTCAAATTTAATAAAGCCGCAGGGGGCACCTGGTCCTGAGCGCCCGGCATGCCGGCCCCACCACCCTGCTGCAGGGGTGAGGGGAGCAGGTAATGAGCCTCCAGGACGGTCTGGTGTGATGGACGGGCTGTGGCTCTCCCGCTGCTCCGCTCTCTCCATCATCCAGTCTGGGTGTTAGCGGACTGTCAGGGAAAAATAATTTAGTGGCTGTGGCTTTAACTGATGTGCTGCATTCTGGGGTCAAATGACTGTTACAAAGTAGTGGTGCCGCCTGGTTCCTGCATCGTGAGAGCTCAGGGTTGACAACATGAAAGGAAAAGGCATCATGGCCGGAACTCACTGCCATCATTCAGCTCACGGGGGTTGGGGTGGGGGGGGCAGTGGGAGCTGGAGGAAGGCCACTTCTTGCTAAACAGCATCGGGCAGAGGAGGAGGGGGCACCCACAGCCCGCGGGGAGGGGGGCCTTCCAGGGATGGTGGCGGGAGGACACGGGCCAAGGGCAGCCTGGGGTCATCCAGGCCGCGGGGGGCAAAGGGGCTTCCTTGGGAGCTGTTGGTGGGTTTGAGCTACAGACGGTGGTTGGTGGATGGAGACGCCAGGCAGGAAGAAGGAGGAGAAGAAAAGAGGAGGAGGGAGGAAGGGACAGCAGGGATGCAGTGTTTCTGGCGGGGACTCATGTCAACGCCACACACCCGCTTTTACCTGGATTGTGTATTATCTGAGGGTGGGTTGAAAGGCAAGATGCATGGAGGTTATGGGCTACCCCCCTCCAACGCGCTCCTAGGTGGTGCAGTAAGTATTTGAAAATAAATGAATGAATTGGGGGCAGAGGTAGCAGGAGAAACAGTTGCCCCCTCATGGGGTTCCCTGTTCATTGGAACCTTCATGCGGCCAAGCTGTGGGGACCAGACCAACGTCTGCTGTGCCCGTTTGTGCTCTACACCTGCCAGTCAAATAAATGTTTGTTGGATGGATGTATGGGTGGATGGATGGATGGACGGATGGATGGATGGACGGACGGGTGGATGGATGGAAAGATGGATAGATGGGTGGATGCTTGCTCCTGGTTGTGATTCAACATAGGGTTCTGTCCTAGTGCATTTGTTTGGTTCACTGTCCAGAACCCCTCCAGTTGCCTGAATCTGGGTGGTGCCCTGGTTTCTCTAGTGGACACGTGACCTCCTGAGGCAAATAGTGGATTCTACCTGAGGTGCTATGAGGTAAAGATGCCCTGATCTGAGCAATGACTTACAAGTGCCGAGTCCTGACTATGCATCCCGAGCTGGGCTAAAGGCCTTTAACTGTAAAATCTTTTTCTCCTCCATTGATGCCAAAAGTGAAAGAGAATAACTTCCTGTAACTAATACATTAGAGATGCCCACAAATCGTTCTCAAAATGTAAGAAAAAAGATAATTTGCATAAATAAGCAGTTACAAGAATAGGAAGGAAGAGCTTGCAAAGTGGTACAAGAACACTTCCCGACACAAGGACGGTACACGAAATACTTCCTGAGTGAGGGAGGCGAGCTCTGTGAGAAGCACGCGTGTTCTCTGGTGTGACGAGGCCCTGGAGGCGGCACGAGGCAAGGCCCAGCCTGGAGCTCCGCCCTCTGCCTGGCCCTCTGCTCAGGCAGCGTTCTCCAGCCTCCGGAGCCAGAAACTCAGCCCAAACCAGCACCGAACTCGCGTTCCCACCGCAGGCTCCCTCGGCCCAGCCGCAGATAGTCACGAGGGGCCGTCCTGCCCCTCAGTCCTCTCTGGGGTCAGGAACCCTGCCGCCCCAAACCCCTGCTGCCCCCACTGCCCCCGCACAGCCGGTGTCACCATCACCAAGGTGACCAGCTGCCCAGCTCTCCCTTCCCTCTGCTAAGTCAGGACCAACAGTTTTCCCATTCACACGCTTCCAGGCTCTCTCTCCCCAGAGCCGGCACACGGCTCCGACGCCGCAGCTGGAGAGGCAGCGCCTGGCTTGCCTGGGGGGTTGCGGGTGCCCCCCACTCACAGGGAGAGAGCAGGGGTCCTCCTGCTGCCCGTCCTCGCTCCCGGGCACCCCCGCAGCCCAAGGACGCCGCCCACCAGCAGCTACCGGAGAGCTCTCACCTGAGGCAGGAGGTGACTTTTACTCCTGCTGGGGACGTGGCCAGGCAGCCGGATGTCGAAGAGAGCCTGCAGGGCAGCCTGGGCCGCCTGGCCCTTGGCCAGCTTCTTGCTGCGTCCCGAGCCTTCGAATGTCCTCCCGTCCACGCTCACGGCCATGACGAAGCTCTGGGCGCGCCTCTTCTCAGGCTCCGAGAGGCATACGTAGCGCAGGCCCGAGCGAAGCTCGTTCAGCAGCACCACTGGGTTCCTCGCGCCTGGAGCCGTGGGGCCCCCCAGGTCCAGGTCCAGGTCCAGGTCCAGCGGGCGGCCCAGTAGCCGGCCCCGCCGGCAGGCCGTGGACAGGCGCTCGGGGGCGGCAGGGCGGCGGCCCGGGAAGCCCTCGCTGGGGGCCGTGGGCTCGAACCGCTGGAACAGGGAGTCGGGGAAGTCGGCCTGGTCAGAGGTGAAGTCTGGGGCTGTGCCGCCTGGGGCCGGGTGGGCCTGGCAGGCGTTGGGGAGCTGCACGAAGGACCGGAGGGCCAGCTCGGCCGCCCGCATCTTGGCCTTCTTCTTGGTGGGCCCGGTGCCCTCGAAGGTGAGCCCATTCACATCCACGGCCACGGCGAAGACGGGCGCGTGCACCGGGCCGGTCTGCGACACCGTGCGGAACTGCAGGCCCGGCCGCAGCTCGTGCAGCTGCACCAGCGCGTTCTTGGGTGCCATGGACCATGAGAGCCTCCTCCAGAGGAGCCGCAGCTGGCACAGGTGGCCGCCGTTTCCCTCCTCCAGTGGCCGCTTCCTCTTCAGGCCGGATGCACCCCCTCGGGCCCTGTCCCCGGAGGGTGGCAGCCTGGCCTCCAGGTTGCTCACGTTGCGGTTTTCCTTCACGTCAGCGCTGCTGGTACCTGGAGGTGAGAACAGACAGCGTGACCCAGGGCTGTGGCCCGACCAAGGGCGTCGTTGAGGTGACCCCCTGCAACACTCGGCCTCTGGACACCAGCCGGCCTGACACCCTCTGGAGGCCATGGAGAGACTACATGGCCAGCACCTTGGATCACAGGCCCGCAGAACTGACCGCACCCCTGCAGGTGGGGGTTAGGGCCCAGAGGAGGGGACCCTGCCCCGTGAGGTGCCCGGAGTGGACCGAGTAGGATGGATGTGGGCAGGGAGTGTGTCCCCACTCAGGGCCGTTCCCAGCTGCTCTCCGAGTGCCGCCGGCTCCCTGCACAGGCCCCCAGACCCCCCCAAACCAAAGGAACACGTGGCCTCTCTCTCCATCGGGTTTGGGCGACGCGGAGGTCAGGGAGGCCTTGCCCTCGGGGTGGAACACGAGGGAATCGTGTGCTCACCCCCTGGATGCTGGGTGGCACTTAGGCTTAGTGAACTAGATCTAGATGCCTCTACATAGATGAAGCTCTGAAATATAATGTTAGATGATAAAAGCGACTTGCAAAATAATACACAGAGGCTATGGTTAATAAGTCATGAGAACACAGAGTTTACACAGCATTCGTGCCTCCACACAGGTGGTAAATCTCAGACACGTCCCAACTCCCTTGGGACATAGGGAGGAACACAGGCTCAGAGGGTGGCTTCGTTTGTATCTATGAGGTTTTCTGTCTTTTGCACAAAAAGGTATGAAGCAAATTTAGCAAAATCATCATTTGCTAACCGTATGTGAGGAAGGCGGGTAATGACAATTTCGTTTTCTGGTCTGGCCCTCTTGGACCACCCTCCTCCGACACAGCTGTTCCATTTAGGGAACCTCAGCCGTGGGTCCCCACGTGGCCACAGATGTGCGTCCCGCTGCCCTGGCTGACATGCTTCTGGAACGCCCGACCCTTGGGTTTCCCGAGAGGCTCTGAGGATGACAGTGCTGGGCGGTGGGTTACCCTTCCCTGACCTCACTCACACCTTCACTCTGGCCCCTCACTCCTAAAATGCACTCCAGGGTGGGTTATGGCCCTGTTTGCTAGGAGAGGAAACTGAGGCCCCATGTGGTGAAACAGCTGCCCAGGGACACACGGTCGGTTAATCGGGGGAGGCATGACTGCATCCAGGAACGTCTGCTGTGGCTGGGAAGGCGATTTTACGGCAACTCGGTCACTTTCTTGTCCGTTTCACAGACAACGGAGCTGGGGAGAGGAGGATGCCAAGAGGAACTCTGCTGACAGCGTGGACGGACGCGGGAAGTAGCGGCCAGGCTCGGGCCATGCAGGACCTTGATGCCCGCAGATTTCTCCGTAGGAACTCATTCAGCAAGTGGAAACCCGAGGGGGTTTTACCGCCAGCCCACAGCACGTAGGCAGACTTTGAGCGTGTCTCCCTCACCCCAGCCCGAGAGCCGGCAGCTGGAAGACGCGCTGGGTCAGTGACCTGGTCCCGACGGTGCAGCTGCTGGATGGTCACCACGAGAGAAGGACCATCTCACAGGCACGCAGGGCATGCTGAAGACCGGCGCCCTCGACAGGCGTCCTGGCTCCAGCTCGGGGCCAGCCCTCCTCGACCACGTCATCCCCAGCAGGTGTGCCCCGTGGAAAGCGTCAGGTTCCGACTTCAGAGCGTTGTTTGCTGCAACCTCAGCTGCTCTGAGTTGCGAGGTGGGCTATCAGCATTCCTCCAGCAGCTTGCTTCTGTAAAACAGTTGGTTTGCAGATGTCGTTTTGTTCAAGGGGGTGCACCTGAGCGTTTTATAAGTTAGAGGTGGGCAACATTTGTTTACAGTCTACTTCAGTAGAAATAATTACCTTCCAAGTATCAACCCTGAGTCTCAGCCTCTTTTTTTTGGTCATTGTGCATATTGGGTGCACACACAGCAAGGAGTTCTGCCATTTGGGATATTTCTGGGCAAGGAGTGGTAGATGGGAATAACCATGCAGTTTCCCAAGCCAAGGTAAAGATGGAAAAAAAATGACCCAATCTAAGAAGCCCACAGCAGATTGCCCAGAAACTCACTGGGAGCTCTCTAATTTCTTATTGATTTCCCACGACGTGGGGACTGAGTGTGGCTGTGAGTGTGATTCAAGTGGCTGGCGTGTCAGATGCCCTCTGAGCCTTCTGGGGAGGTTTATCTTGGAAGAACAGCCCGGCAGACCCAGGTTCCCCTCCACTTGCACTGAAACTGCTTCCACACTCTTCTTTTCGACATCCTAGGACTGTCATCCTTAAGGTCTAAGGTGAGCCACAGAGATCCGAGAATGGGTGAAGACCCCTTCCTCGACAATCAGTAATTAATAAAAGCTGATGGGAGTGCAGACTTCTGGGCTCCATCCTGATATGCTCTCTGGGGGTGATGTCACACGCTGGTTTTTGCAAACGAGCAAATTAGGGGTTCGACTCCCCCAACATGGCCCAGATGCTCCGTTTAACTGGCCTCCTGAGTTTGCGTGAAGTCAGGGAAGCTGCAGGGTGGGCGGTGGTCACTCCACGGCTCTGGGGTCAAGCAGGTGAGAGGTCACAGTCTCCCCCGACCTTGGTGTGTATGACCTTGGGCAGTCCCTCCACCTGCCTGAACTCCATTTTCTTAAGAGGATAAATGTGGGTTGTGGTAGCACTTGCCTTAGGGCTTATTATGAGGTTGAGCTAGAGGACACCCGTAAAGGACTTAGCAAAACCCCTGACACTGAGGAGAGTCAACTGCATTTTTGAAAAGAGCAGGAAAAGGGGAGGCAGACACTTCTAAGCTGCATCTTCTTGTCAAGGCCCAACTTCCCTGCTTACTTCATGAGTTGGGCTTCCAGGACCCCCAGAAAGAAGGGGTGGAGACACACAGGCTCTTGTGATGCAGTCTCGGGCCGAGGAGGGGTGGCGAGGGGGGGACCCTGCCCTGCTGGTCTGGCGCCACTGAGGTTTGCCAGTCTGGCTCTGCTGGACCCCAACGCCCCTTCACCACGCCCCTGCCAGGTCCATGCGATCCTCTTACAGAACTGTAGCTCTGATCCCACAAGTTCACGTTTCCTTTTTCTGCAGCCCCCTCCCCGACCCGAGAAATGATTCTTATTTTCTCTTCCATTGAGTCGATAGGTTTCACACACCCAGCGTCAGAGAGAATATTCCAGAGGTGGACAGTCTAGAGGCTGAGAAGACTCGCTCCTGGAAGTCTGGGGAAGCTGCCCCCAACCTGCTTCCTCAGGTCCGGGCATTGCAGGACCCATGCATCTCTCCAGCCCAGGGCTCTGCTCCTTAGCGCATGGCCGAATGCCGGGGTCACCGGCATTCGGTGGGGACAGGGCAGGGCCTAGTCTCCGCCTGCCCTCCTGGCCTGGCTGCTCCCTGGGCCCCCCTGGGGCAGGTTGCCGACCTTAACCCTTTATCTGGGTACGCCGGGGGCACCCTGGGCCGATCTGGTATCTGCACAGGACATGCAAAAGGGAAACGGACGCCTAGCCTCACACGGCGGCCAGCACGACAGATCGCCCTTCTCATGCACGTGTGGGCAAAGGTCATGCTGATCCCGCGTCGTTGGGAGCCCGTTCTTGCAGGGGACGCTTTTCCCCAGCTCTCCAGGGGTGGGTTTTGTCCTGTCACCTGCGGAGGCCCCGCCGACTCCAGAAGGTGTTTGCACCAGGTGGTCCATCCCTAGAGGCGGGAGGGAAAAGTGTGGGCAGGACTCCGGGTGCTGGCGGCTGAGCGGTGCACAAACAGAACTGGTCACACGGGACTTTTCCAGGATCAGTGGAGACAATGAACAAAAACTTTCAGTGTAATCTGTGAACATTGCAGGCTCCAGATCGAGTGCTTTGTGTTACAGTGACTGATCGTGACCAGTGAAGAGGGAACAGCTGCCGTTGCCTTTTTAAGTCCTAGGGAAGAGTGGTGGCCCAGCTGCTGGGATGCTCCCAGTGTTCTGGGTGCAGGAGTTGGTCAGACAATGTTTATTGTGTGATAAAAGCCATCTGATTCTGAAAATGTGTGTGTTGTACGCTGGAAGCAGTTCCAGTGGACAGTTCAGACAAGCGTATAAGAATTAGTGGGTCCTTTAATCCCACTCTGGAATTCATTCCCCAAATAACTCTTATTTTCGCCAGTCATAGCTCAGAGGCTCATACATGTCAGAGCCGGGAGTAGCTCTGCAGGAAACCTACCCCATCCCGTGTGTGAAGGGCCAGCCTGGGGAAGGCACATATTAAAAGCCAGCAGTGCACTGAAGTCCCCTTAATGGCTTACCTGGGTCCCCACCCCAACCCCGGCCCCTCTGTTTCTGTCTGTCTCTGTCCATCTGTCTCTCTGTACAAGCTCAGGGCGGGGCCCTCAGCCCTGCAGGAGGGGAGCAGGGGGTGTGAGGGGTCTGGGGCCCACTGTGCCCCACCTAGGGCTCACACCACAGTCCCCCCAGAAGACGTCTGACTTGGATGCAAGTGCCTTCCCTCAAGGCAGCCTCGGAGGCCACATGTCCTGTGTCCCCACAGGTGGTTGTGGCCTTGACCCTGGGAACTCTCCTGTTCTCGCCGAACCCGACAAGACATCCATGGCCACACGTGTTGAAGGTCCATGTGGGCAGCCTCAGATTTCCAGACAGTCACACATGTCCTTCTGTTGTGGAAATCAGGAAAAAGAGAGGCAAATAACCTCAAACGACATGAGATAAACACCACCCGCGGCAGCAACAGAACCATCGCTGGCAAAGTGAAGACCACCAGGCACAGAGGGGAACGTCTGAGTCAGAGACACGGGAGGAAAACACGAAACAGAATTATTTCCCTCTGCTTCTGTCACACTGACCCTCTCCTGAGCCCCGGGAGCACCCACTCTGCTTGACAGAAAGCGTCAGCACAGGCAGTGCTACAGCCAAAGGTCCGACGCATACAAGAACTGCATTTTGTGGGGAAAGAGCAGACTTTGGCCAGGCTGTGGCTGGGCTTTCACTTTCCAGGTGCGAGACATTCTTCCAAGTCAAGGTGGGCTTCCCGCTGCCATTGCTTGGACATGGACGGGCCACGCGGGGCCAGTCCTCGGCTGTCCCCTCCAGGTGGCCAGGCCCCGGGTGAGTGCAGGTGCCTGTGTGTCACCAGCTGCATCTCCTTCCTCGACTCCCCCTCAGGGCCAGCATCTGTCTGGTCATCACGCTGCCAGACTTCCCGGCACCACGTCTGTAGGTAGGAGATACAGAGAACCAGCCATCGGATCTGCCACGCCCAGATTGGATGGGCCTGGCCGGCGGGATTGAGCCCAGGGCCTGGAGTCTCCATTGGCTCAGGAAGGAGGGTCCGAGGTGGTGCTCAGGGGATGGCTGTGGCAGCTGCGGCCATGTGGGCTTCGGGACACCTGGTCCTGGCGTTGTGGTCGGGCGCAGGCCTGACCCTGACAGCTCCTGGGTCAGGCTCGGCAGCAGACAGGAGACAGCCTCTCTCCCAGGTGGGCCCCATGCGTCCTGGAAGGACCAGGCCAGTGGGGCAGGCGGGTCTCCCTCCCTCCCTCCCAGTGCTGTTCTGCGGGCCTGACAGGGAGTGGGCTTCTCGGCCTCTCCTCATGTGACCCAGTCAATCACGCCCTTGGGTCAGTGGTGGGCATGGAGGGGATGGGCTGGGGCAGTGATTGGCTCCTTCTCAGCATTCAAGGAAAATCGCATTCAGAGTTGCCCTCCTGGACAAGAAGAATGAAAAACCTGCATCTTCCCCTAGACTCAGCCAAAACCCACCCTGAGGATGGCTGATCCATGGGTGGACTCTCAGGCACCATCCTCTTGCAGGCCAAACCTCTGACGGCCCGACCCCGACCCAGCTCCACCCTTCACACTGGAGCTCAAGCTCCAGTGCCACCCAGAGATGAATGTGGACCAAGGACATGAGGCTGCAGGGGGTGAACCTGGTGGTCCTGAGAGGTGAGGCCGCATGGGGAGGGGCAGGGCCTTCACTTCAACCAAACACAGGCACCCACCCTCAGGGTCTGAAGATAAAACAGGAGACTTCCAGGAGAAATCACCCCGGCTTCTGTCACCTCCCTTCCTCCCTGAGGTGTACACACACCACACATGCACACACACACACACACCACACACACACACACACACACACACACACACACCACACACACCCCTTCACCGACGTCCACGGCATCTGGATGCACATTAATAGCACTGCATTGGCAACTCTCATGAGAGGTATTACGATAAGTGCATTAATTTGGAGGTTTATCTTTGAATAACGTATGAAAACAGGGTCTTCAATAACAGCACATATTACAAAGGGGGATGACTAATCCGCTGATAGAAAGTAAGATTTTCCAAGCATTTCAAAGGCACTTTAACATCTAATAAACAATTAAAAATCATTCTCTTCTCTAAGTTTCTACCTCTCAGCCGTGAGCTGAGTTAGGGGAAGTGCCTTAATTACTAGCGTCAGCCAACCTGACCCACGTTTCCTGTTTCTCCGGGTCTTTGCCTAAAACATCCTTTTGCATCATCCCCCTACTTGATTCCATCCTCAACTCTATCACCAGGCCACCCTCCCGGCCCCTCACACGGGCACTGATGCCCTGAGGGATAGATTCACTGTCCAAGGCTGTGAAGCTGGAGCTTGGGGTCGCAGCCATCAGGCTCCCCTGCCCTTGGATGGGGAGAGAGGGCTCCTACGGGGAGACTAGACTCAGCCAGGGTCCCAGCAGCTTGAGCAGGGAAGGGGATGAAACAGAGTAAGATTTTCTTCCTCAAGGCATCTATTCCATGTGCTTATCAAATAGCTTTGTCCACACGTCCAGGTCAGCCTGGGGGCGTGTGTGTATTTTTATATGTATAAGTAAATGTGTGTGTGTGTGTGTGTGTGTGTGTGTGTGTACATGTGGCACATCTCAGAGGTACGGTGGGTTCAGTTCCAGGCCATTGCAATAAAGCGAATGACATGGATTTCCGGTTTCCCAGTGCATAGACGTTATGTTTACACTTGACTGCAGTCTATTAAGTGTGCAGTGGCATTACTTCTGACAAAACTATGTGCTGATAGACTTGCTCGATGCCGGGTGGCCCCAGATCTTCAATTTGTGAGAATCATAGTATCCGTGAAGCGCAGTAAATAGAAGGGTGATAAGACAAGGTGTGCGTGTGTATTCCACATTACTGAAGTAGTTACCAGTAAGTTAACTAAGTTAACTAAGTCCTAGAAACTTTCCAATTTTGGTCAGGAGAGAACAGAACCAGCCATTGGAGCTTCATGGGACCTGTGAGGTCGGGCCTGTGGGCCGTGGGGAGGCCATGCTCTGACCCACTGGCACCCTGTCTACACACTCCACACTCGCCTCCATCTAGGAAACAAGGGCTCAAACCACAGGGTCACTGAGGTTGCTCAGTTCTGTGACTTCGTTTTTGTGGAACAGTCAGGGTAACAGCCTCAGCTTCCCATCTTGTTGGTGATTGTGTTTTGTGGGAAGGGGATTTTCATGAGAGCTTGTCGTGTTTCTTCAAATCTGAAGCTGAGTGGACAACGTTCCAGAGACATTCCCTCCTGCCGTGGCTTCTAGGCCCCACCAAAAACCAGTGACCGGCAGCTAGCCTCCCGCTCCCCACAAGCACAGGCCTGACTCCAGCTGCAAAGGTAACCACCTGTCAGGTAATTTTGAAAGGCAAGAGATGTTCCTGTCATTTGGACTGTTTCATCCCCCATGTTTTCCTTCTACAAGCAAGAGGTGGGTGCACCACCCGACAGACATGCCTGGACTTTCCCTCACCGGCACACATGCTCTGTCTGCTCTGGGGTCTCCTCCACACTCCCAGCAGATCCACCCCCAACCGGCTTTTCAGTCCCCACCCCACACGGCTTTGTTGTCTCTCCGGTTTCATGAACCAAAACATTGTTTCGACTGCAGGCACCCGTCCAGCTCTTTCCTTGTTAAATAATTGTACAAACTGTTCAAACAGGCTGTGTTCATTTTTCTTTTTCTTTTCTTTTTTTTCCCCTTTTTGGTTTGGAGGGGAAAAAATAAAGGAAAGAGAGAAGGGATGGTCCCAGAGAACTGGGTTTTTTTCTTGAGAACTCCAGAACCTGGAGTTCTCAATCACATAGTCACTGCTAATATTTCCTACCACCCAGGTGGGGATGGGATCCTGGGGGTGGGGAACGGGATTTCAGGGAGGATGGGATCTGGGGGGATGGGATTCCATGGGTGGGGGGGGAAT
>RJWK010034303.1:0-22726 GCA_004363435.1 Platanista minor | reverse complement strand
CATATATATATATATATATATATATATATATGTAAAACCATATAATCAACATATTCGATAAATATCTGTAACATCAACAGCCTAGCAAGCTGAATTACATAGTAGAAAGTGCATTTAATTACAAGAAAGATAGAGGTTCAAGTTGTGATTTTTGATTCTGCATTTAACAGGTAAAAGAGACTAGATAATTTATCTCCTCTGAGTCTTTTTTTCCCATTTTTCTGATAAGCACAATGTGTTGTTGGAAAGGTAAAATCAAATAACATATGTAGAAATAATGTAAATTCAAATTTTTATTTTAGCTTCTTGGCAGATTGATTATATTTTGTTTATCTTTATTACTACAGGATTTATAGTGTGACCTTGTAAATAACAGGTGATCAGTAAGCGTTTGGCAATTGAATAAAAGAATGTAGTTTGAAGAAAACATGGTTTTTTAGTTATGGAGTGATGGTGCTTAACTCCATACAAATTACAGCATGACAACATCTGTAGAAGTTTTAGGAGACATTTTTAATGAGGATTTGTAATAAACTCACATTCCTCCTCTTCCCACATGGAAGCACCTCAGTGCTATCTCTAACAAGTTGTGTTTTGGCATGTCTCCTATACTCTCTTGAATTTCTTCATTTATTTTATTGGTTTATTAATACTGCACCTATCTAACTGTTGTGAGGGTCAAAATAAATACAAGCGAAAACCTTTTGTAAAATGTGTATTAAAATTAACCAAGGAATTGATTTCAAGTGAGTGAAAGCTTTAGTCTAACTTCCTTTAGTAGATGAAAAGATTTACATACAACAATTAAAACAATAGTAGTTGCCTAAGATTCAGTTTTCCCTGGTTTTTGTAGTAATTAACCTAAAGATTTCAAATTGCATGCCCTTCTCATGAGATATAAAGATTCATAACTATAGTAATATGACAGAATATGCTTGGAATCTGGTTAGAAAGGCTCACTTCTTGCTTTGCTGTGGTAGCGTATATCTCTTAAAGGACTACTGACATTTTGTTTGCTTTTGTTATATTCAGTGTGTCAACTTCGTTTCATCTTCAGTTAGTTAGCCAAATGTAGTATTACAAACTTCCTGTAAAAGCCAGGAAACAAGCCAAATAGGTCACCCTTTCTTATAGCAAGTTTTTAAAAATATCTTACCCACTTAAAAGTTCTTCTGATAATATAATAGTGGCCATGCAGTGAAATGTTATTTTGCCAAGTTGCCTCAGTGCGTAGAACGAATGTACAGCCTTGTGTCTTCCTAAGTATAAGTGAGAGATGACCTCATTTAGTTGTTTTTTTAATTTATTTTTATTTTTGTTTATTTATTTTTGGCTGTGTTGGGTCTTCGTTGCTGCGTGTGGGCTTATTTTAGTTGCGACTAAGGGGGACTACTCTTTGTTACGGTGCATGGGTTTCCTCATTGCGGTGGCTTCTCTTGTTGCAGAGCACAGGCTCTAGGAGCACGGGCATCAGTAGTTGTGGTGTGTGGGCTCAGTAGTCGTGGCTCGCGGGCTCTAGAGCTCAGGCTCAGTCGTTGTGGCGCACGGGTTTAGTTGCTCCACAGCATGTGGGATCTTCCTGGACCAGGGCTTGAACCAGTGTCCCCTGCATTGGCAGGAGATTTTTAACCATTGCACCACCAGAGAAGCTCCTCATTTAGTTTTAATAGCATACTTAGGTGATTATTTGATGGATGCATTTTACATTTTTTTATTACCTTCAGAGAGAGTCATTGACGATAGCAGGCACTTATGGCTGGAATGTATAAGCAGCTGTGAATAACATGTGTATCAACCTGGTAGAAAATACAGTGCAACCCCACACAGTGTGTAGGGCAAAAACAAAACAAAAAAACACTTAAAGGTATTAGTTTTCAAACATAATGGTTCTTTGCTATTGTATGCAAGCTATACTTTTTGCAAAATTTCATTTCCTAAATCTACATTATAAAGCAGATGGCCGTAAAATCAGTTGCATTTCCTCAGAATCAAGGTTGTGTGTAGATGTTATACTCTTATCAAAAAATTTTTCTTGTAGTAGCTATGAACTAACATATGTCATAAAATTAAAACACTACAACCTTGGAAATATATAATTATTTGAATAGAAGGCACAGGCTCTCATAATCATAGTATCTCAAAGCTACAGTTGTCCTAAAGATCAGAGTTCAGTTTCCTAATTTTGACATGAGGGAATTTGAACCCAGTTTAATTATTTGCCAAATATTAACTATATAGTTAGTAATAAATGTAAGACTAGATTCTAAATCTCTGTACTCCCAGACTAATTATGGTCCAATTACTTTAGACCAAACTCCATTACAAAAATCTAACAATTGAAGTTATTTACAAGTGAATTAGTTTGTCTGAACAGATATCATGTCTGGCAGCTGTTCTGTTAGCTCTTGCACCTGCAGAGCTCAGATATTTTTGAGGAATTTTATGTACAGCTAGATTATGAGAACTGTTTTGTAGAAAATAGATACTAGTTGCCAGATATAAACAAGATGCCTCAAAGAATGGAAATTTACCACTTTTATTCCAGATTCTGCTAGAAAGGAAAGTGAGGAATGTCCATTTCTCACTAGAGTGGATCTAACTAGGAATTTGTAAAACTGTCTGTTTTTCAATTCACTTATTTATTCAACAAATATTTATGGAACACTCACAATTGGTAGAACTTGTTTTAATATTAGGGATGAAGAGTTTTTAAAAACTCATCACTGTTTATCGACTGTTGCTGTACTTTCAGAATAAATAATGTGAGGAACGTATAGTAAGCCTATGAGATTGCCACTTTTCAGTCTTCAGTGTGGAAGGTTTCTAGTTACTGTGCCTTTGTAACTGCATCTTACTATATAATCCTGTAACATTCAAAGAGAGAGATACAAAGGCAGGTTTTACTCTTCACAGTGGTAGGAAATAGTTCTTCAAATACGCTGGTCTTCATAAATTGGATCACTTTACCAAACACCCTGAAGAGATATGGAGTTATATATATTCTCTGGTCTTTAGTCTCTCTGGAGATACTTCAGTTACTTCTTTTCATCAAGCTCCTGGAGTGGAAACTTCCTCAGGGTTTGTTGGTCAGTTAAAGTCAGGTTTAGATATCACCTTTTAAGGTTAAAAGGGTAAGGTTAATACTAAAACTGGGCTGATTGGCTTCTCATGGTTAGGGATATCATGGGCCTAAAATTTGAACCTTTTAAGAGTACTAGAAGAGACAGAGTAGTGTACTAGAATTCAGAAGTCTCAAGTCTAGACTTACCATCTAGAAAATGGAAGAAAAAAAAAGATCTTGATCCAAGTCATCGGATAGACTGTTATAACACTATGCAAATGTACATAGCATTATTATTTTTATTTTTGGCAAGATATATTATGTTACCTACTTGTTATTTCCAGATTTATATTAAATTCAGAGGCTTTCCTAATTTACTAAAATTTGAAAATGTAGCAGTAGTGTGTTTGAGCTGTGAGTTCAGATTATCCAGTAAAATATATACTGGGTAAGAATCTCCCTCATGGTAAAAGAGAGTTACAGATGTGTTAAGAGGAATTTATTTTAAGAATGAAGGTATGGCAAATGTAATTTATGCTAAAATGTTTTCAGATATCTCTGCAAACTCAATTTCCTCATGTGAAAAATGGAGATAATGAGTTGTGAGGACACAACTATAAGGCATATATTTCTAGAAGCACTTGTCACAATTCCCACAACAGATTAGCACTTAATACATCATGGTTATTTTCCATCCTTTCTCTCTTCAAAGCCTGTATGTGATTATCTGGTTGTACGCATAAACAGAGATCCATTGTTTGCTATCTTCTTTTGGAAGACATCGGTAGAGTACATGATTTTTTTTTTTTTAATCAAGTAAGCTCACATAAAGGACCTTATTCCCAAGTCTTACAGTTGTTATGCCTTCATGTAAGGAAGTATCAATCATCGAAATGGTCAGGTAAAGAAAAATTTACATGGATCAATCTATGGGGGATTTCCCAAGTGACCAGAAAATACCTGATTGCTCTGAGACTTATGCAGAGCTGGAGGTGAAAAGAAGTTTATATTTCTAATCTGGATTCTAGGAAAGTCCTTCCAATGTGGAAGTCACAAAACTAATCCAGGTAGTGCAGCCTGGCTCTTAAAAGAGAAAGCCTTTTTGAGCTTTGGTCAAACAGAGATGAAAGGGTCAATTTAATGTTCAGAAACTTGAAAAGATAATGTGAGAAAGCTCTAGCCTCAAATTTTTAATTAGTTTACAGTTTATGCAGCAAACTGTGGTATCTAAGGATATGGTAGGTGGAGCCAGAATTCTGAGAACCATTTCCTACCTCTAACACTTTTGTGCAGTATTGCTTTCCTGTTTCTGTTTCCTACCTATAAAATGGAGATAGTAAGAGTACCTATTTCATGGAGCAAGGATTCAACGTGCTAATGTGTATAAAATTCTTAGAACACCTCAATACAGATTAGCCATTTCAATTTTTTTACTATTCTATTTTATTATTTTTATGCAACTCTTTTGTGAATAATTGAAATCTAGAAATGGAGGTGCTTGTATTGCTCTTGAAAGTAGTACAGTTTGGGGTGATTGAGAATATAGTTACATAAACTTACCTGTATTTTAGCCAATTAACATTAGGGAATAGTAAAATTTGTTTGTTTGTTTGTTTTTTTAATGAGTAATAAAGTTTTTCTAATCAGAATCTATAGTGATGGAGAATGACCAAAAAATGTCATTTACTAAAAAGTGGGAATGTCTGCCTATCACCATTGTAATACTTTACTACAGAAAATAGCCAAATATATATAGGTAAAAATAAATAAGCATTAAGACAAGAAAAATGAGATTAGTAAATACTTTTTAAAGTGTAAGATAATAGAATCATCATTATTTGAAGATTATAGAATTTTCTTCAAGAAAATCCAAAAGGATCAGATAAAATACAATTAAAAACATTGTAGAGTCAATAAAAAAGTTAGTTATAAAGCTAACCAAGTGCAAAGTAAATGTAAAAGTATCAAATCTATTTTAAATAATTAATTAAACAATCTTTTTTTTTAATTCATGGTTAGAAAATTTGAAAATTTTATCTTCATGTCCAACCTAAAAGTGCAATTTCATAACAATATCCAAGAAAATTATGAAAAATTGATGACAAAAAATTGCATAGTTATTTTATATAACATGAGTACATTCTATAAATTGTGGTAATCAAACTTTTAATCAAACAGAAATAAACAATTAGTAATAAACAATAAGTGGCCAAGAAATAGAATCATGAGAAAGTGGCTCTTCAAACGTGTGGAAATTAAAAATTACATTGATGTACATTGATTATCTTTCAGAATAAACCATTAGTTGTCCAATTACATTATACACATAAAAACAAAAATTAACCTACATTTGCTGTAACTTCCATTTGGATTAGAGAGCAAAAGGTTAAAGAAATTATTTTTAAATAACCAAATATGGAAGAATAGCTTTATAGAATTTTGGAGAAGAAATTTTGTAAGCAACACAACAAATCAACTAGACAGTGAAAGACTGACAAATCTGACCATATATAAACTAAAATATCTGAAAAAAATTTCATGAAGAGAAATAAGAATAAACAAAAAAATAAAATAAACAGCAGACTGGGGATAAACAGAAGCAGCCAAATAAAAAGATGGTAATGGGCTTCCCTGGTGGTGCAGTGGTTGGGAGTCCGCCTGCCAATGCAGGGGACGCGGGTTCGTGCCCCGGTCAGGGAAGATCCCACATGCCGCAGAGCGGCTGGGCCCGTGAGCCATGGCCACTGAGCCTGTGTGTCTGGAGCCTGTGCTCCGCAACGGGAGAGGCCACATCAGTGAGAGGCCTGCGTACCTCAAAAAAAAAAAGAAAAAAAAGATGGTCAACATTTATATAAAAAAATATGAAAAAAAATCAACACCAATATTAATGCAGATTAAAAGCACTTTTAAATTGCAATTTGGCAATATCTAGCAACATTTGAAAGTTTCAGCAGGAAACAAGAAAACGTACTCACATATATAATTGCAATATTTTTATAAAAGTTAAAAATTAAATGTAACTTTGAATAAATGATGCATAAATACTATAGCAGACACTATATAAGATACAAAGTAGATTATATGTGAGATTTACTAAAATTATAATAATAATTACCATTATTGATATCTGTGTTGAGTAGTCTTCATTTCTCCTCCAGATCCACTCATCACCCATTTCCAGTCTGCTCTGGACCTGGGAGGCTAAGGTGGTAGGATTACAACCATAGACCTCATCTTGGAACTTTGCTTCTCTTTGGGTCTTTCCAGGAAGTGATCAAAGGCAAATTAAAGTAGTGTTGGGATGTTTGTTACCTTGACTCCTTCCTTTCCAAGTCACTGGAGGTAAGATGCTTCTCTCTAATAAGAGGCACAGTTTCAATCAGACACTGCCTCTGGTTTCCAGTAACCATTCCTATTCCTCTCTTTTTGGGCCTAGAGATCTTAACAGTTCCCTGCTACTGTGAGCCACTAGGTTCTGCACTATGCCTTGTTTTTTTTCTTAAGCCCCGTTCATACCTTTGTAAATAGTCCCCATATTTAACTCTGTTTTCAAAGTACCCAGTTGGAGTGAACAATCATTTATTACCAATGCCCTTTCTGACAATGTAACAGCATTTTTTTTTTTTTTCAGGCCTCCATCTTCTTAAGTACAGCTCTTTGCTCAGAGAAGGCAACGCTTTTCCTCAATCCTAATTACTCTGTGCGAAACATGTTAATTCTATTCAATGCGACAGCAATTGGTTTAGGAGTGGTTAATGGGGTATGAAGGGAGGTCTAATGAGGACTTCTAGTAAAAACTCTCATGAACTTAAAACAAAGAAGATGCACATGAGGGGTCAGTCTTCTGGGGAACATTGTCAGGTCTGTCTGGATATGTGTGTGATAGGTGTGATGCTGGAGCTGACTTGGGTGTTAATACCATCATGCATCATGCTAACATGGCATAGCCGGCAGTTGAAAAGAAACTGGGCCTTTAAGGACGTGAGTGAGCTGACAAATCTGACAGCATTAGGGTTGCTCTCACTTGTGTACCCTATTCTAGGGCATAATACATTTTCTTCTCATTATGTAATCCATTTTGAGTTGGTTCTCTCTTACGTGTAGCTGAAGGTAAAAGGAGGAAGGAACATTTAGAAGTTGCCCTTCTCTTTTGTTTAAATTTTAAAAATTAATATTCATGTATCATTTATATACCTGTAAGCAACAACAAACTTGAAAAAAAAAGAGGTGAGAGCAACCAGACCCTAGAAACCAAAACTATTGGAAAGTTCAGTAGATCATGAAATGCTTAGCAATGGGAAATATGTATCCTTATGCCACTAAATCCTTGGACTTATGATATTGATCTTGCTGCATGGGAAGTTTAATAAATACGTGCTAAATGTAGGAACAGACGTTAAAATGACATACTGGAAGCTTCTAATCAGGGAGTTAGGGTATATTATGTTGTAGACACTTTGAGAGCAGCTATAACACCAGCTAGTTCGAGAATGAGGGCATACCCCACCCCATGCCCCTCAGTGCTAGTACAGGGGAAGGGAACACGTGACTTTTCCCAACCTCATGAGATTCACATAGAATTAAGGTTAACTCTGTTGAGAGATGAAGATGGACACCTGCCTGACCTTATGCCATTTGGTCACACTTAACATAGATTTGCAGAAGCCTGCATGTATCATGAAACAGTTTCTCCAACTAAGAACTCCTGTAGTAAAAGGAAAAGCCTCCTAAATTCCTAGAGATGTGCAGGTGGATTGGGCTTTAGCAGTATTAGCAGACTTTTCTAGCTCTGTTTCAAATAAACACAAAATATACTAAAAACATTAGTTATATAAGGAGCCCCTATTTATGAAAATATTGGTATACTTAAAAATATAACCCCACAATAAATTTAAACCAGAGAAAACTAACCTAGTAATCACCAACGTTAAACACATTATTTACTGTGTTTTTGTTTGCCCTCTTAGAATTTAGAAAGAATTTCAGGGATATTTTCAAAATCTATTATTAAAAAAAAAAACCCAGAGGATTCCATTATTATACACAATCTGAGATATTCAAAATCATTCTTCTGAAAACTTATTTGAATAACAATCATTGTAGCAATCTAAATGTTTAAAGGCAATGCTAGAGATTATAATTGCAATGGATTCGAGAAAGCAGTACCATGTGTACCTCCTCTTGATCATGGCCTTTTCCATCCCTCTCTCTACTGTCTCCTCCCCAGTTTAAGGGCAGAATGGAAAGGGAATAGTGGTTTGTGTATCCTGAAAGAACAAAAGTATGACCAGGACTGTGGAATAAAGGCAGGAGGGAGCAGTCTTCAGCCCTTGCTCTGGTCAAAGATGGGGGAAGGATGGATCATGAGCTAACTGGTCTCAGGACTTTCATGCTACCTGTTGGAGCCCTTTTCTTGATCATTGCTACAGAGTCGCCGACTATGTGGGGCTGTGCTATAGAAAGCAAGATGCAGTAAGAAAAAGCCAGAAAAGTGAAGAATGGCTATTAATTAGATAGTGGTGAATGAACTGAGCAGCAAAATCATGGGACTGCCATACCTTGAGGAGAAATTTGGCAGATGTGATAGCTTGCACATGAGCGACAGCAAAGGATGTTTGCAAAGGATGTTTTTTAAAGGTCGAGACTTTATTCTTGCTTTAGAGTTCCTTACATAGCAAAGAGGTTTATCATTCACCTATCACTGTCACAAAAATAACAAGGGCTTTGAGACTTTCTACTGAATTTTACAGGTGTTTGCAAAGCATTTATGTGGCTCTTAAAGGTAAATGTGTTCAACCAGACTTACATAAACACTATTAGGAGGAATACAGCTTCTCAATCATTTTTCTCTTTTCAATGTCTGTGTGTTTGCAAATATTACTTCTGAAATATAAATGGAAATTCCTTGTTCTCTCACTATGGCATAGACTCAACTCTAATATTAAAGCAAAAATAGAATTTTCGTGCAATGCGGTTGAGGTCCCTTTTTTTGAGATCATATAATAAAGAATCTTTTGTGTGCTAAAAATTTGACATGGAAGCCTGAGAAGTATAAGGAACAACGCAAACCCATTTAATGTATGCAATCCCCAGGCATTTTTAATAGGATTTTTAGGCATAACATTTTACATAATCATACAGAAACAGTAGTGTTTCAATTCTAGTCTTTTATCATCAGCAGGAAACTAGAAAATAGTGCTTCCTGTGCTAAAGAAAAATTTGCTGGTGATTATACTTTTTATAGTTGAGCTCCTTATAGATGATTTTCTCCACTTGTAAAGAAAGCGGTAGAAACCATCTCATATTTTAACAGAAAACCTAGAAGGAAATAGATACATTTGCATTGCATTGCATTGTATTGGTTCCAGAAAGATACTCCTCAATCTTTAGAGATTTTGTTTACAAAGACAGTTTCTATATACTTGGAAATAATTTCAGTGGCTCTGTAGTTTACAGGCCTTCAAAAAATCTGAGATTGATAATGTTCCATGCCTACAACGATGTAACTGCTCTAGGGAAAACCTGTCCCTTCTCCCTGCTCCTAATTTAAATGAATGGCCAACTTTTAAATGGATGAAACTCTAATTATATTGCAAAGTTTAATGCTAAGAGGAATAAGATTTTGCTAATGAAGTCCGGGTGTCCACAAAGAGGAGTGAATTGCTTTATTGGAAAATTCAGACATCCAAGAATTTCTAAACATCCTGCAGAAAATAGAGACTGAGAATCTATAAAACCTAATTTAGTTCTGTGCCTTGCAAATGCAGAAAATTTATATTATTTGAAAATCCTGTCTTCAACTGGAATGGAATCCAGACTAAATTTGGTAATTATGGTTGATATTAGAAATTTTAAATTCCTTTAATTAAGGAAGGGCGGTTTTAACAGAAATGCACATGTAAATTATTTTATTCACTCAGAGTTTTATGGTAATAATAATAAGAGTAATATTAACCATTATTATAAAATATGGAAGGCTTATTATGCTCTATATACTGTAAGGGATATTTTATATACATCTCATTTATATACAAACCAGTTTTATGAAGTAAGTACTTTTATTCTCAAATTACACATAAAGTGACAATTCTAAAGTCACACATAGCTAATAAGTGGTAGAGATGAAATTCAAATACTAGTCCTTCTGATTCCGTAGACTCTGCTCTTGGCAGTTTTGATTGTATAATGTTGCATAATACACTGCCACAAACATAGTGGTGTAAAACAACAGTAATCACCTATTAACATTACTGTTCATGGTTCTGGGGGTTGACCAGGCAAAAGTAAGTGGTTCTCTGTGGGTCTCTCGTATGACTTCACTCAGACAGTGGCTAAGGCTGGTATTATCACAAAAGGTTTCTCACAGGCCCAGCTGTTGTCTAGAACATGGACAACATGTTTAATAATGATTTCTTCTTGTAACCTGGGCTTTCTCAGAGCATGGCAGCAGAGTTCCAAAGGTGAGTATCTCAAAAATAGAGCCTGATGGAAGCTTTATTGTCTTTCTCAACTCACACAGCATCACTTCTGCAGCATTCTATATATTAGAAGTCACTCATTAAGGCCAGATATTTTCAAATGGAGAAGAAAGATGCTCCATTTCTTAATAGGATCAGTGTCAAAGAATTTGTTAACATCGTTTTATTAATATTTATGTTTTTAATTGTGGTACACATATCTAACATAAAATTTGCCATCTTAGGCATATTAAGTGTACAATTCAGGGGCATTAACTACATTCACATTTTGTGCAACCATCACCACCATCCATCTCCAGAACTCTTTTTATCATGCAAAACGGAAATTCTTTGACATTAAAAATAACCCTTTATTCCCCTTTCCCCCCAGCTCCTAGAAACCACATTGTACTTCCTGTCTCTATGAATTTGACTACTCTGGGTACATTATGTACCTTTGGCTATTGCAAATAATGCCACTACAAATGTGAATGTATAAATATCTCTTCAAGGTGTGGAACTGCTAGATCATATGTTAATTATCTGTTTTTTGAGAAACAGCCATACTGTTTTCCTAAGCAGCTGTCCAATTTTACATTTGTACCAAGAATGCACAAGTGTTCCAATTTCTCCACATCCTCACCAACATTCGCTATCTCTGTTTTATTTATCATCCTAATGGATGTGAGGTAGTATCTCATTGCAGTTTTTTTTGCATTTACTTAACAATTAGTGATTTTGAGAATCTTTTGATTACTATAGCTTTGTAATAAGTTTTGAAATCAGGAAGGAAGTGTGAATCCTCCAGCTTTATTCTTCTTTTTCAAGATTGTTTTGGCTATTTGGTATCCTTTGAAATTCTATACGAATTTTAGGATTTTTTAAAAAATTTCTGCAAGAAATGTCATTGGAGTTTTGATAGGTGTTGCATTGAGTTTGTAGATTCAATTGCGATGTTTGTTCTATTTTTGCAATGTAAATAGAATTGTTTTCTTCCTTTTCAGATTGTTCATTTGCTAATGTATGGAAACAACTGATTTTAGTGTGTTGATTTTGTGTCCTGCAACTGCTGAATTTATTAGTTAGTTCTAACAGGTTTTTGGTGGAATCATTAGGATTTTCCACATATAAAATCATGTTTCTGTAAACAGGGTTAATTTTATTTTTTCCTTTCCAATTTGGATGCCTATTATTTCATTTTCTTGCCTAATTGTTCCAGCTAGGACTTGCAGTACTATGTTGAATAGAATTAGTGAAAGTTAGCATCCTGTCTTGCTCTTAATCTTAGAGGAAAACTTTCAGTCTTTCACCATTAAGTATGATGTTAGCTGTTGTGAACATCTCTTAAATTACCATAGTAATTTTTAATAATTTTGCTTAATTCATTTTCATATCAGAATTTTATTGTATTAATATTTGAGTCATAAGGCATCACTAACTTTTGTCCAGTTATGCAAGAATGAAAAGATAAAGAAAGAAAACAGTCAAAGCAATCCAGAGCTAATGACAAAAATGCTAGCCAGTTTATCAAGAATGGAAATATGAAACTAAAATTAGTATTATTATCAATATATTGAAGACATATTGGCTTATTTGGAATTATTTTTAATTCTCCAAAGATTAATGCTACTACCTTTATAAAATGAAGGAAATTAGCAGGTTAAGTTTATTAACCTTTAACATTTAAAATATAATTTAAGTATGTCAATGGTATCATTTCAAATAAGTGAAGAAAGGATAAATTAATAAATTCTGTTGGGAAAATTATATACTTACTTGAAGAAAACATTGATTTTAAACTTTAACTGACACTGTCTCCAAATCCATTTCAGAAGGACTAAGGAATTAAGCAGGAACAATGAAGCCATTAAAGTACAAAAAGACTATAAGAAGACAGTTTTTATACTATTGGGGTGCAGAAGACCTTTCAAAGAATGACATAATAGCAAAGACTGACATACATGACAAGATAAAAGTTAAAACTTCAGAATGGAAATGACAGAGTTTAAAGGTAAAATGGGGGAAATTGTTACATATATATGACAAAGAGTTATTAAGAAGTGGATAAAGTAGATAAGGAAACTCTTCCAAAAAAGTTCAAAAGATTCCACAAACGTTTCCCCACAAAATTCAGAAATAATATAAGCAGACACTCCAGGAAAAAAGAAAAACAACAAATGACCAATGAACATTTTAAATTGTTTGAACGAGCTACAAATCAAAGGAAAACCATATTTACTTCCGTGCTGGAGTGGCTGGGTAATATCTCGTATCTGAAGTGTGCTAGTTATCTGCCTGTTTGCTCTTAAATCCATTCCTTTTCTTTCTTCTCTTCATTCTTCATTGTAAGAGTACTGACACCAAGATACCCATGTCAGTTGCCTTCCAGATGAATTTGTCAAAGGAATGAATGGGTAGGAGACTCAGGTTATTTCTTCCCCCTGTCTCTCCTTACGGCAGTAACTTCACTGAGTGACACTGCCTCCTTGTCTCTACATAATTCCAGGTGATAATTCCAGCTTCCTAATTCTGGTAACATCTCTTCCACCCGTCATGTCTCCACCATGTCATACCCAAAGGGCAACATGGCAGTAACAGTACAACTGGTTGCAGAAAATCAGGGGGTACATTGTGTGAAGAAAATTTAAAAGCCAGATTGAAACCAACTAAAGGTCAGTCTGTTTTTTATATAACCATGTGCTAGCAATTCTAAACAATGTCGGTGACATTAAAGAAACATTCCTCCCACCAAGGCCATCATTCCAAATGTATTCCTCCCGCCACTCCACACTTGGTATGCTATCAGTCCCATCTGGGGAGTGATAGCAGTGACTTTTGCTGTTACTAATCTCAAGATTACCTAACCATCCCATTTGGTTTCTGAATTCTTCCATTATCTGTCACAGATTTCCTGTTTCTAATTTAGAGTTTTCGGTTTTCCTGTTTGAACCCTGACAAATACAATCAAGTATGTGTAGAATCTGGCACTCTCATTCATGGTGGGTGTTAGTGAAATAAATATAAACTCTGAGATAGAAATTTTGTCATATTTCTCCAATTTTAAATGGGCACTTATTGTAGAGGTGAGGGTAAGAAGTGGAGGGGAGGGGCTTCCCTGGTGGCACAGTGGTTGAGAGTCCGCCTGCGGATGCAGGGGACACGGGTTCGTGCCCCGGCTCGGGAAGATCCCATATGCCGCAGAGCGGCAGGACCCGTGAGCCATGGCCGCTGAGCCTGCGCGTCCGGAGCCTGTGCTCCGCAACGGGAGAGGCCACAGCAGTGAGAGGCCCGCGTACCGCAAAAAAAAAAAAAAAAAAGAAGTGGAGGGGATTATGTTTTCTAGTTTAAATTTTTTTCTATTAGTTGCTTGAATTGCTTTTATAAGTAAAATAATGTACTTCTAATTTGAAAAGAAAAAAAAAGGTCGCATGTTTCAAGCATGTACTGCATTCTGTCAGCCTGAGGGAGTAAACGTGCATCTCTGATTGTCAGGGTGTGTCTAGAGAGGAGAAATTTTTTAAAATAATTTTTAAAAATCTTAGTTAAAGACAAGCATGACTGGAATAAATCACAGAGAAGTAGAGGGAGGGAAATAATCAATGGTGAGCTATGCACCTGCTGCTAGGCTGCAGTTAGTTTCCAAGCAATAGGCTTAATGAACTGGGGCATTACAATATGTTATGAAAACTGTTGTGAGGAAACAGAAAATAGTAAGCATAGCTCAGAAGGGGGAAATATTCTGGTTTTCTCAAATGAATTAGAGGTAAACAGGCTTTCAGGGATCACTTTTATCAGTGTGCAGGAAGCCAGTGAAGTGAGAGCCATGTGTGTTATTATAGAGCTGTGATGGATAATTTTTGGTCGGATAAAGCATGCAGTGCTCAGTGGTGTAAAACACCAGTTCTCAGACTATGTGACTCAGGCACCTGGGGAATGCAGTTATTGCAGGGGTCCTGCACAGGCAAGGCGTTTTGGCCACAGTTTCTAAGTAATATGTCTGACACATTACTATGAGACACAACATATTAATGTACTTGGAATCAAGCAGATCTGAGTTTGAATCCATTTCCCTCTCAAACCCATTAAGCCCCAGACACATTATTCAAGTTTCCCTACCTTATATCTTTTCATCTACAAAATGCAGAAAACAATCCTTACATCATATACTTGTTGTATGAGGTGAGTAAGCACTTCTTATAACTGATCAATACTCTACTGTTATCTAAAAATTCATGTTTTGATGAATAAAGTGAAAATTCATTAATATGTTTTTGTATTCAACATTGGTCTGTTGCCATTATGAAATCTTCTCTGTCAGTCATTGTTGAAAGTATGACTACTATGATATTGGGCTCCACAAAATGTTTGTTACAGCTCAGACAAATTGTAAGCAACTAAAGGTAAATATTATGAATATGGGAAGTGGTGACACTGAAGTTTTATTCAGGAGATCCCCATATTACAATAAATAAAAGTCGTCATTTTAAATGAAATCAATATGAGTGAAGAAAAATCCCCACAAAATAACAACGGTTTGGAGACAGTAAAATGTCAACAATCTTACTAAAACATAATATGTGGGATTCTTATCCATATTCTGAGATATAAAAATAATCAGCAGTTTCATAAGATATTATATTTTTAATAATAAATACACAAAACACTATGTGTCAGGTACTATTTTAAGCCTCTCACATAAATTAACTCATTTCATCCTACAAAAACTCCATGAGATAAGTATTGTTTTTTAAATTTTTAAAATTTATTTTTGTTATTATTATCTTTTTACAGGTGAGGAAAAGGAAGTAGGGTGTGGGTATTTTAAGTCAAGAATACACAGAGGTATAAGTATTTGTTAGTTGAATTGTTAGCTTCTGAGTAGACTAACATAACATAGTACACAAAGAAAAGCTATGAGACAAGGTGAGTGTATTTCCAGTGTTCTACCTCTATCGTTAGTATTTGAGTTCAAAATGGTGTTACTATAGTAACTCTATGACTGTGTTTCTGTGCCTGTGTATTTTTTAGAAATTCTTTTTTATCAGAATAGTAAGTTATATTAATTACTACTTTTCTGAGAGATATTTTAATGCATTTTTGAAAAAGGTTTTTACTGCATCTGTTAAATTGATTAGAAGACATTTTTTATTTTATTATTATGATAAATTAGAGATTGATTTTCAAATTGGCCTAATATTTGCATTCCTGGGATAGATCCCACTTGGTCATTATCTTTTTTTAAATATACATATGTACTTCTGTATTTGATTTGCTAATACTTTATTATGGATACTTGTGTCTATGTTTATAAAGGATATTGTTGATCTACAGATTTATTTACTTGTAAGCTCTTTGCTTTTGGTAATGTTGTTCTTATAAAACTCATTGGAAAATATTCCTCTGCCTTTCTATTCTCTGGAAGAGTTTGTGTAAAACACTTTTTTGTTTGTATAGTATTATTTCTTCCTTAAGTGTTTTATACAATTTGCCAGTGAAATCATCTGAGTTCAGAGGGGTTTTTTGTTTGTTTGTTTGTTTGTTTTGTGGGAAGGTTTTTAGCTTTGAACTAAATTTCACTAGTAGACACAGAGGTATTTATTACTTATTTATTATTTATTTATTATTTATTTATTTATTTATTTATATTATATAAATAATATTATATATTATTTATTCAGGGTATTTATTACTACTTTAGTGATTCCTGTTACCTCGAGCCTGTGTCTTTGAAGGAATTGTCCATGTCATATGAATTGCTACTTTGTTGGTATAAAGTTGTTCATAATATTCTTTTATGACCCTTGAGGATCTTTAGTGGTCTATAGGACCTTTAGTGACAATCCTTCTTTCATTCCTGATATTGGTTGGTGATTTGTGTTCTCTGATTTTCATTGATTGGTCCAGCTAGTTGTTTATCTAATATATTGACTGTTTTCAAAGAACCAGCTTTTAACCAGTTAATTTTGTTTATTGTTTGTCTTCTAACTGACTTGTTTCTACTCTTATTTTTATTATTTCTTTCCTTCTATTTGCCTTGGACTGACTTACAACTTACTTTGCTCTTCTTTTTCTAGATTCTTGAGGCAAAATATTAGGTGGTTGTTTTTAGACATTTTTTCTTAAAAAAAAACAAATTTAAAGCTAAAATATTCCTTTTAAGCATTATTTTATCTGTATCCTACAAACTCTGATGTACAGTTAACCCTTGAACAACACAGGTTTGAAATGTGCAGTTCTACTTACAAACTTTTTTCAATTGTAAATACTACTGTACTACATGAGCAGAGGTTGGTTGAATCTGCAGATGGGGAACCATGGATAGGGAGGAACTGAGTATAGGAAGGACTGGCTCTAAATTCCATACAGAATTTCGACTACATGGAGGGTTGGCACCCCTAACCCCCTGAGTTGTTTGAGGGTCACCTGTATAGTGTAATAAAATTATCATAGATTTTGAAATATTTTCTACTCTTGTGTCTGATATATGACCAATAGATTATTTAGAATTATATGGTTTAATTTCCAAATATTTCATGGTTTCCTAATATCTTATTGTTATTTATTCCTAATATAATGCCATGTGATCTGACAACATACTTTGTATGATTTCAGTCATTTAATTGAAATTTGTTGTATAGAAGAGCACGTGATCTATCTTGGTGAGCATATTTGTGTACTTGAAAAGAAACGTGTTTCTATAGTTTTGCATATGATATTTTATAAATATCAGTTAGGTCAAGTGTTTATTAACAATGGTGTTCAAATGCTTTACATCTTTTTTAATATATATTTTTTGACTAATTGTTCTATCAATTGCTGAGAGATGGGCATCAAAATCTCCTGTGATTTAGTAGCTCTTTATTTCTCCCTTTAATTTTGTCAAATGTGATTAATGGATTTTGAGGCTATTTTATAGGAAATATAAGCATTTATTATTGTTATATCTTCCTGATGAATTGACCCCTTTTGTGATTCTGAAATGTCCCTCTTTATCTTTGGTAATACTTTTTATCTTCAAGTATATTTTATCTTATATTATTAGAGTTCATTCCTGCCTTCTTATGCTTACTATTTGCACTTTGAACCTATCTGTTTAACTATATTTAAAATGTGTTTCTTGTAGACAACAGATAGGTAGGTTGTGTATTTATTCCTTTCTCATAATCTCTGACTTTCAATTGGAGTGTTTAGCTCATTATCATTTAACATAATTATTGTTTGTTCAATTTAAGCTTAGAAATTTTTTTTTTTTTCTGTTTGGTTTCTTTGATTTTTCTTCTTCTGTTTCCTCCTTCATCTTCTTCTGAATTATTCCTGTTTAATTTTTTTGGCAGCTTAGATATTCCTCTTGACATTTATTTATTGATTATTATAAAAATAACAATACCCATCTTTATTCTTTTTAACAGCCTACTTAGGATAATGGTTTATCACTTAAATGTAGAATCATTTCAACCTAGGCCCATTTAACACTCCCTTGCCTCTCTTTATCTTGCTGTTTGCATACGTAGTATACCTTCACACATGATCAACTCCAAACGATAGGTTAAAACTTTTTTATTCAAATATATGTGTTTAAATAAACTAGGAGCAAATATAGCTTTACTTACCCACATGTTTACCATTTCTAATGCTCTTCATTCACTCTTGAATGTGTCCTCTGCTATCATTTTCCTTCAACCTAAAGAATTTATTTTAGCCTGTATTTCGGTATGGGTCTGGTGGTGGCAAATTCCCTTAGTTTTTCCTTTATATGAAAAATGGTTCCGAGCCTTTATTCTTGGGGGATATTTTCACTGAACATAGAATTCTTTGTTGACCTTTGTTTTTCTTTTTTTATTTGTTTTGTTTTCCTTTCAGTCCTTTAAAAGGCTTTCTATTGTCTTCTATTCTTCATGTTTTTTGTTTAGAAGTCTGGAACAGTTTTGATTGTATTTTCCCTATATTTCATATGTAATTTTTTCTCTGGGCATTTTTATGTTTCACAAATTTTTTTCTCTTCATCTTAGTTTTTAGCATTTGACTTTATGTGCCTAGGTGTGAATTTTTTCAAATTTATCTTATTTGGGTTTTAATAAGTTTCTTAACTCTGAATTTATGTGTTTCATCACATGTGGATAGTTTCCTGCCTCTGTTTCTTCAAATGTCTTGTCATCTCTAGTCTCTCTCTCTTCTCCTTTCAAGAGAGAACTTTTTATATTAACCTTCAGGTCTTTGAAGCTTTGTACATCTTGCAGTCTTTTATCTCTTCTTCCAAGTGGCTGATTTATATATATCTGCCTTCAATTTTATTTTTTCTTCTATTATATACCTTTCACTAATAAGTAAAACTAGTGGATTTCTTATTTTAAATGCTGTATTTTTCAGTTCCAAAATTTACTTTAGATATTGCATTGGGTTGTTTTTGATATTTTCTGCTTCTCTTCTAATATTCCTATCTATTTTTTAATGAGCATATTTTACTTTACCTGACCTCTAAACATATTTATACCATCCTCTGATAATTCCATACTAGGTCATCTCAAGACTGGTGCCACTTTATTGCCTATTCTTTTTTTTTTTTTTTTTTTTTTTTTTTTTTTTTTTTTTTTTTTTTTTTTTTTTTTTTTTTTTTTTTTTTTTTTTTTTTTTTTTTGCTGTACGCAGGCCTCTCACTGTTGTGGCCACTCCCATTGCGGAGCATAGGCTCCGGACGCGCAGGCTCAGTGGCCATGGCTCACGGGCCCAGCCGCTCTGCAGCATGTGGGATCTTCCCAAACCGGGACACGAACACGTGTCCCCTGCATCGGCAGGCAGACTCTCAACCACTGTGCCACCAGGGAAACCCTATTGCCTATTCTTAAAACTGAGTAATATGATCTTGCTTCCCATATGTTAAGGATGTCAATTTTATCCTGAACATTTTATATTTTATGTTATATAGACCATGAATTCTCAATATTGCCCCTCAAAGTATGTGTGTTTTTGTTTTATTGGGCAATTAAATTGCTTAGACTCAAACTTTGAAATGACATACAGTGACATATAGCAGTTCAGTGCTTTCAGCCTTAGCTGAAAGCTGCTTTCAGTTTTCCCCATGCAGAGTTTGGCATCAGCTATAAATCTGGACTGAGTCTGTATGTGGACTTTTTCCTCTTTTCGGGGTCTCTCCTTTTTAGGGTTTTCCTCTCAATCACCAGCGAGCTGTTATTGCCCTGACTTCCTTTCCTTGATTTCTCAAGCAAGATACTGCCATCATACTACACTGCCATCACAGCCATAACTATGGCCACCCTCAGGGAAACAAAAATAAAACTGGGGGATTCACTTCAATATTTTTGTTACTCCAAATTTTGACTGACTTTCAATATTTGACTACCTTTATTTTAAAAAATTCCAGAGCCCTTAGATACTTGTTTAATATATTTTGTTCAGAGTATATAACTCTTATTTGCATAAGGATCGATCCAGAATTTATAGCTGATATTTGTGGGAAGACCCAGTATTCACTTTGTTATATTGGTAACAGACTCTCTCTTTTACCTGTTTTTGTTTTTGTTTTTTTAACATCTTTTTTGGAGTATAACTGCTTCACAATGGTGTGTTAGTTTCTGCTTTATAACAAAGTGAATCAGCTATACATATACATATACCCCATATCTCCTCCCTCTTGCGTCTCCCTCCCACCTTCCCTATCCCACCCCTCTAGGTGGTCACAAAGCACAGAGCTGATCTCCCTGTGCTATGCAGCTGCTTCCCACTAGCTATCTATTTTACATTTGGTAGTGTATATACCTGTTTTAACTAAGATTTGTAATGAGAGAAAGTAGAGACAGTGAAAAACTGTGTGACATTTACCTACTCAGGCTAGATCCTATGATTCCACATTGCTGAGATATGATCATAAATCAATGCAAGTATAGGTGATCAGTCTACCAAGAAAAGGATCAGTTGATTTATGTGTTAAAGTGTAATTTCATTCTTTGTACTGTTTCTTAATTTTCACTATTTTATTTTCTCTAAGCATTGCTCATCTCTATGGCATAACCAGACCATTTAACTACTCTTCTGATTTTAAAATCATTGCTAAATTCATGTTTATTTTAGCAGCTCCAGAATTGTATTACAATGTAAAAATAGGTTTGGATATTTTTCTGTTATTTCTTAAGACCAACTGCATAGGGTAAGATCCATTTTTAAATTTTCAAACATGGCCCCAGACATTGTAAAGCTGGCAGTATTTTTTGTATTAACACAGTTTAGGAAAAAAATAAATCTCTCTCTTGTACTTCAGTGTATCTAAAACATCATCAACTGTAAGACACACCATTATTTTAAGTAATATTGAGAAAGAAATATAGCTAATTCACATGTAATACAATGCTTTTTTAAAAAATCACTCGAAACTTGTTTTCTACAACTATTGCTGATGAACTTTTCTTCTATCTTGCCATAGAGTTCTTTTTTAGTCATATATTAACCTGCTGTGTTGCCATACTGTTTTGCTCACACACATTTTTGTTTCCATGCTGAATCACAGGGTCGTATATTTTAGGATATTTTAAGGAGCAATTAAGCACAACACATTCAGTACAAATAATGCACATAATCCAATTGATGTGAGGACAATATGAACAGCTATGATTAATTTCAGGCTTGCTGAGGCAATAACAACTACACCGTGACTGTTTCCTGGTCAGCCATCATCAATTTTAAGAATACTCTTGAATCCAGAGATCTTTAAATGTGAAAATATGTGTTTATTAGTATAAATACAATGTTACTAAATATTTAATTTTTTTCTAACCAGGAAGGTAAGCACACAAATTCCTTGAAGGAGGAACCACACCTCTAGATAAACATCTTTGTATGTGGCACTTTTGTTTATTCACTACCTAACACAACATTTTGGATTGTTTTCATTTGTTAAAATAATTCAGTCATTGGAAATTATCGTCCTGGACTGTTTTTTAAAAATAAAAACCAAGATCAGAGTTTTGGCTAACTTTCCAGCCTAAGACTAAATTAATTTAAGCTTTATTTTCTACTGCTGTATACCTCCTCCCTATATATCCCCTCTCTATATACCATGTTTTAATCTGCAGAGAGTTTTTGATGTCTCCTGAAATAACTACACAGGAAAAATCTGAACCTTACCTTCTTGTGTGCCAAGGCTTTTCTGTTTTATAAAATGAACAGAAAAATTGTGATAAAGGTCAACCTAGGATAACCCTGTAATAACAGAAACTATATGATAGTACTTCCTAATGAGCCGTCTTGGTTCCAAATAAACAACTGTGATCAGAGCACACGCAAAGAGCAAACACTCCCACCGGTCCAGATATTTCAAAGGAGGATTTTCCTTAGTTATGTGTATGACAATTTTTCAGAGAATCTTTAGCCACTTGATCTGCCCCCAGATGACCTCATCTCCAATCCATCTTTGTTTCAAACCTTTTCCTTCAGCAGCTTCTTGTTTTATATGAGCCATTACACGGTTTTCACCTCTATGTCTTCTTCATGTGACCCTTGTTCATGAAATGATTTTCCTTTGTATCTTGGCTTAACTAAACTCTTTTTCATTCTTTGAAATTCAGGGCATCACCTGCTCCAGGAAACTTCCCCTAATCAGAGCACATTTGACTTTTATCCAAATTCTAGTTAAGGGTTTATGTTTTGGTTCTTTTTTTTTTTTCCTTATCTTTTCCTTTTTAGTAAGATAATCGAGAATCTAAGACAATATATTAAAGGAGTTTTTTGCTTCTATATTAGCTCAGGCTGCCATGACAAAATACCACAGACTAGGTGACTTAAACTCCATAAATTTATTTTCTCACAGTTCTGGAGGCTGGAAATTCCAAGATCAAAGTACCGGCTGATTTGATTCCTGGTAAGAGCTCTCTTTTCAGTTTGCAGGTGCTGTTGTCTCACTGTGTGCTCACATGGTGAAGACAGAAAGAGAAGGGGGTGGAGGGAGAGGGAGAGAAAGGTAAAGCTCCCTAGTGCCTCTTCTTAAAAATACGCTAATGCTTTTATTTCCATTTCTCTAGGAGATGGGTCAAAAAGAATCTTGCTGCGATTTATGTCATAGAGTGTTCTGCCTATGTTTTCCTCTAAGAGTTTGATAGTTTCTGGCCTTCCATTTAGGTCTTTAATCCATTTTGAGCTTATTTTTGTGTATGGTGTCAGGGAGTGTTCTAGTCTCATACTTTTACACGTACCTGTCCAG